>JAAFCE010008810.1:0-22582 GCA_013389805.1 Trigoniulus corallinus
CTGGAAGCCGCCGGATTCGGGGCCTGGGAACAGCACTAGTATTCCCGATATATTAATGGCTATTCCGTGTAGTAGAGGTTCTCTGTGATGCGGTGGTGACGTTAAACGCACCACGTGGAACCGAAGAGAATCCGAATCCGCCGCCCAAATGGGTCTTCAGAAGGGCACCCTGAGAGGGATAGGAAGGCCTGGTTTTGATCCACCTTTGGAATATTTAGGGTTTGGACCCTACTGCCTTGGGTGTGTCCCACACTGCTCCCAAAGGAAATGACGTTTTGGGCCAAGAAAAAGCTGTCGACCGCGTCAGGAATCGAACCTGCGTACCATGGACTGCCGTGGCAAGCTGCGTTACGAGTTGAACTCTTGCGGACAAGAGGATGACTTGAAGAATCGTTATTTCCGGTTCCTTAGTGGTCTTTGTCACCTGCTGAAGGGCGACCAAGTACGACTTCCGGTTCATCCATATTCATAACTCATCAATCTTGAGTTAGTCTCCTTTGTTTGTCACCAGGTGGCTTGGGGCACAAATTTGGAAACGGGCGTTTGCCATTTTGTTATCGGCCAAGGTGTTAGGGCGTTTCCTGAAATACGACTCCCTTTTGCAGGCCTTGGAACTCGTGTCCACTTATCATTCGCTGACAGCGGTGTTGTTGTCTTTTTTTGACAACGGTAGCTGGGACAAGAGAAGAGGGGTGCGGGGGTGTCAAAATGTCTCTGAAGATAAAAGCCTAGAAGGTGACAACCTGACATGTGCTGATGATGGGCGTTGTTGACAAGGGCGGTTCTGGGAGGGCCCTTTGTCATTGAAAGCTTTAGGGCTTGGACTCGCTTGCTCAAGATGTTGGAATTCCGGTTCCTTTCTACTCCTTTCGAGCCCGAACTTGGACATTTGGGACGTTTTTTGTTTATAGACTGAGGTCGTGTTTCTGTCAAGGGTCCGTCCTACAGGGGTTCCAGGAAAGAAGTTCAGCAAGTGGACCAAGAAAATTATGGTAGTGGGTCATGTCCTAGACTTGTGACCTATCCTGCCATGGACTTTTGTGTCCTGCCCCGTCCTGTCCTGAAGTTTTGTGTCCTGCCACTGTCTTGTCCTGAAGTTTTGTGTCCTGCCCCTGCCTTGTCCTGAAGTTTTGTGCCCTGCCTCGTCCTGTCCTGAACTTCTGTGTCCTGCCCCGTATTGTCCTGGACTTTTGGGCCCTGTCCTGGAAATTTGCTTCGTGTCTCGTCCTGTCTTGAACTTCTGTATCTTACCCCGTTCTGTCCTGAGTTTCTGTAACCTGCCTCACCCTGTCCTGGACTTTTGTGTCTTGCTCCGTCTTGTCCTAGACTTCTGTGGTACCCCGTCCTGTTCCGGACTTGTGTGTACACGCCTAGAGTTCCAATCCGCCCTTGCTACATTTCCTGCGTATTATGACCGTCCTCGGGTTACGGTGAGACCACCCCTCCCTTCCAGGCCATCCTCTTCTAGGTCACCCTACCCTCTTCCTTGTACTAGGTTACGTGTAGTTGTTTTATGAACAGCCCCTATTGCTGTGGTGCGTCACTTTCTGGGTTGCCCTCAGAGACAAGAGTTTGAAAATGCCACTGCTGCACTTCATCTTTGGTTTAATGTCCTCATATTTCTCTACAGTCCATCTTGACCACTGTCCCTCTCTGCCCCCGCCCCTATTTTTCTGTCCTACTCCTCGTCATCGGCCCTTACTCCCGGCCCCCTCCCCCATTTCAGCCGCATTTTGTATGCATTGATGTTTCTTAAGTGGAATAACATCCTTCAAAATGACTTTTGGCTTGAATGCCTCTGGAAGGGGGTAGAGGAGCTTTTTTTGTAGGACTCAAAAAAATTGGGTCCTTGTGGTTCCGCCCCTTCCCTTTGCACCTCCTTAGGTTTCAGGGACGGAAAGGTTGTGACCCTGTAAGGAGTACAAGAAAAGTGTCTGAGTGGAACAAGGAAAGGACTTTGTTGAATGTCAACTGTTTACTGGAACGCGAGATGTGTCACCCTCTCAGCATCCCTGGGCAAAGGGCATTTGATAATCTGGGAAGGGGACCCAAAGGGAGGAGGAAGAAGAAGGGCATGAAATTGTGGTTTTGCTGTGTTCAACCACTAGAACCACTGACTGTATACAGAGATTCAGATCAGTGAAGCAAAACTGAAGAATAGCCCTTTTGTAACTCACTACTTTTCAGGGTCCTTCTGCCCTTCCCCCACCGCCCCATCCTTTTTCAGAACAGAACGAGACAAAAATAGGACTCTTCTTTTGGGTTTTCTTCTTGTCGCCCTATCCCCCTCCCAAAGTTTGACCGTTTCACGCTTGGCCACACCAGTGTCTACATCACATTTTCTGGAAAGGAATGGGCTTCAGGATAAGAAATGAATCTTGGGAGGGGTCCATAGTAGTTCCTTGCTTTAAGGACCTTCTCCTCCTCCTCCTCTCAGCCCTTGCTCTTTATTGTTTCTGTTCTTTGGCGGCAGCCTTGTCCCTCAACAATTTATGCTGTAGTAGAGCTGGAATTTGATACCGTGTAAAAAGGACCATTGGTCACGTATCCTGTCCTGGGATAGGACCCTTGCGTTGGTCTGACAGGTTGTCACCACTCGTTATTTGATCTTTTGTATTGGCCCTGAGGTCGGGACCTCGATGTGCTATTCAGTTCAGTATTGAGTTTGTCCCTTTGTCATTGGACCGTTTTGAGGAGAGTCCTAACCTCACTTCACGTTGGAGTGATCCTTCCCTGCCCTAACCTCTCTAGACATTACTAGGGAGGAAGTAGAAGGGCTTATTTGTCGGCCGTCGGTGTCGCTCAAGTCTGTAGTATAGTTACGATCGTCGCGACTCACGAGAAAGGGCCAGGTCCTTAACCTCGAAATTTGTCGATCACCTAACTTTCCGTGTAGAAAGGGGTCCTATGATGTTTAGTTGGCATTTGGTCCAAACCACACCTGACCGTTTGATTGCAGTGGGTTTTTGTAAGCTCCCCTTTTCCGCCTTGGAAAGGGGCCCCTTGATCTGCAGTTAATATTAGGCCCCTTTAGCTACTGGGACGGAAGCCGACGGTTCTTTCCTTTCTTTACAAAGACCACATCTACCCTAACCAGGACCCGCCTCAAGCGCTAAGAAGCGACAGAGTCCGGGGTAGGTGACCAAGAACTCCTTACGAGCCCTTTGTCAGTTACCCCACCCTCATTCCATTTCCGGTCCGAAGCCATTTCCAGAAAGTAATGTTCTGGACATTGACGTAATAGGTTGAGTGTGGAGGACGAATGGCAGCCATTAAAGGACCCTCTCAATTTTTTTTTCGGAATGGCATTTCTGGGACGGAAGGGGGGCCGGAAATGAGGGGCGTAGGGGTAATTTGTGAACGTTCCCTCATCCTTCTACTAACACCCCATCCCCCCACCATGACTCTCACGTTGAGTCCACTGCAGGCCCTTTCACATTAGAGTCGATAATCGTAAATCAATGAAGGCCGGGGCAGGAGGGTGAGGGGCCAGGGGTTGAATTGATGGCGAGTGTCATTCCAACTGCGCAGGCGCATTTTGGATAGATGCCCTTTCTAGACAAACAAAATGGCCGACCAAGAAGTGAGGTCAACCGAAGTGACCTTTGGATGGCGTACTTTTTTGACTTGGATGAGCCATTAGACGAAAGTAATGGGGTCCATTTCAGGGCCCTTTCTGGCCTCTGATTGTGGTCATTTTCCTAATCGCCATCATCATCGACGTCGGTCGACTTCCGGTGTCGTCCATTATCTGGAGGGCTCTTCAGTTCCACCCATGATGCTCCATTGAAGGTGCCCTTTGGTTCGCCCCATAACGCTCGTGTCTTTTTCCGCGTGATCTGAGTTCGTGGAACGTGTGTGGCTCAGGGCGCGCAGGGTCGATTCCCGTCGAACTTTTTTTTCTGGACTCCAGGTGATGTCTGGCCTGTGGGGTACTTTCCGTCTGATGCGGGGGGTAGCTTCAGTGATGGGGATTGGTTCCCGACTCAGTATCGTTTGTACACAGCCCCCCCTCCTTCTGGCAAGGTTGGAGGCCCTAGAGCACTGCCCATAACTGCTATTAACCCAGAACCAGGATCGAACCTGTACTTCACTCTCGACGCTTATAATCGTTTTCAGCCCAACACTGACTGTCAGCTCTCGTCACTGACTGTCAGGTTGTAGTCACTGTCAGCTCTCGCAGCCATTGACAGCTCTCGCAATCACTGTCAGTTATCACATTCTCTGTCAGCTATCGCTCTTTCTGTCAGCTCTCGCATTCACTGTCAGCTTTCGCAGTCCCTGTCAGCTGCCGCGCAGTTACTGTCAACTCAACTCTCAGCTCGTAGGGGCCTAACTCTCCCGGGTCTGCAAGTCTTCATGTTAGTCAGTAATGTGCGAGTAGCTTAGGTTCGATTCCCAGCAGCAGCCTCTTTGTTTTCTGGCCCAGTATGGCAGATGTGTCTTTTTGGCACCTTAGAGCAGTTGCCTTAGAGAATCAGGATGTGAGTGGCAGTGGCGTCACTAGCGGGGTGCGGGCCGCCCCGGGTGACACCACTCGCACCATGAGGAATGGGGGTGACACCATGGTGTCACCGCACCGCGTGACACCATGGTGTCACCGCACCGCGTGACGCCAACCCTAGCGACACCACTGGTGAGTGGCATAAATTCCTGATTTGGGAGGGGTAGAGGATGCGGGGGATGGAGTAAGTGAGAAAGGGCCTGTGCCCTCTTATCACTAAATTCGACAAGGGCACTGTCCCAGGGTAGTCGCCTTGTTTTTGCTTGAGGTACTTTGTTGCAACCGCGACATTTGGATTAGGCTTTAGGACCTGACAATGAAGGTGTGGGGAGGGTGGGAGTGAGCCTGTGAGACACAGGCCGCCCTTCACCACTGCCTCATACCCTATAGGACACTGATGATGGGTTGCACCTCACAAGAGGTCTTCGGGCCCCTTCTTCTGGGCGCGTTTCTTATCGGCTGTCTAAGACGTGTAATTAATGAATGACATTCCAGTTGTTAATTAGCCCTTGTATGGCGTCTTCAGGAGTTGGGGCGGGGGTGGAGGAGGTGGAGGGGGGAGTTAATTTATCTTCCGCCTGCCTCCCCTTTTGCTTCAGATGGCCCAAAACTGATAAGGCACGCCAGTGGCACTTTGGAAGAAAAATGAGGTCACGGAACCTTTAGCCAACTCATGCAAACATGATTAATCTTTTTGAACTTTTCGTCCCGCCCCTGAAGGCATTGATTACTTTCAAAGATGGCGGTTCTGAAAAGGCCCTAACAGCCCTTTTGAGGACTGGGTACCTGCACTGTGCCCTACAGCCGTTAGGCAACTCCTCGGACATTAACTCTTGCCCCTTTTCTTAGGGCATGTTAAAGGAAGTCCAACATACCCTTTCCTAAATGGGGCGCCACAGAGAGAACGAGCTTTGTCATTGGCGAGGTAAGGGCCGTGGGAATCACTGATAGCAACTCTGGGGTGCTGAAAGGACATGACCCTTTAAGACTGTGTCGCCACCTTCCAGTCGAGACCTCTAGTGTTTGATTTTATCGGGAAAGGGCACAAATCCTTTTTATTTCTTTTCAGACAGTAGCCACCGACCTTGAATTCGGACAGGGCATTAAACCCCTATAACGCCCTGTCGGGAAAACTGCCCTTAAGCTGAGTAAGGCCATGGCGGTCTGCCAGAGAGGGGTCTTTAAGGAGGAAGCGTTATGGCTAGTGCAAGAACATGCCCTTCCTCCAAAACTGCCCGTTTCAGGAGGGAGCATAGCAAATTATGTAAGAAACTGCCCTTTGCCTTTTAGGAACAAGGCGAAGCTATGGATACAGTCTGCAACCGCCCTTGCCCTTGCAACTGCTTTCATGGTAGTATGATAGGGACAGGACAAGACACAACATGCTTCAGGACAAGACGCAACACGCTGGATAGTGTCGGTCAGAAGGTGCCCTTTGCAAGACGAGGTCGTATTCTAGTAGAAATCGCACCATGTGTGTATCTTGTCGCATGGGACCCATTTTAACTCCGACCTGGAATTGGCCGGATTCCAGGATTCAGAAGCCCTCTCTGACCTGCGATGAAATGCAAACTTGAGAGACGGAGGCCCTTACCCACAGTCCAAACTCAGGAGAGGTACTGTTACGTCTTATGGCCCCCAAACTTAATTGTTGACGCCAAATGAAAAGTGGTATGCACTGAGAGATTACGGTGGCTGCCGCTAGATGGCGGTAGTGGCGCCGAGTGTCGGCAGCTTGGTGCGGCGAGAGGAAATTCCAGAAGCCAAAAAGAGCCCCTGAAGTGGACGGGTAGGGAGGAAATGGGCCTGGGGATGTGCGCGGGATTGTCATCATTATCCGGATGAGGATTTCTGGGATTTATGGCCCTTTTGATTTCTGCTTAACGGAATCCATACAATCACCATGATTGTAATCCAATTAGGTCCTCGGCTTTTCACTCACCGGCAGCGTGATGGTCAGTCGTTGTCATGGAGATTGGTCACTAAGCCGTTTGTGTTGGTCATCTGTCTGCGGATGTGCCCTTTCCCCTCCCCCCTCACGGATCTCAAGCGGAGAGGTTAATGTCATTGTGAACTTCGGGGGAGCCAGCGTTTCCATTCTGTCGACAATAGCCCTTTGCAAAGGTCATGTGTGTGTGTGTGTGTGTGTGTTGTCGCCATATTGTATTCTCTTGGTGTGGTCAGTAAGGTCTCCATGTAGGGTCACACGAGAGATAGATGGACAGTGTCCTGCAGTTTGTCCTCCGCCCCAACACGCCTCGGAATTGCCATTGACACTCTGCCCTCTGACCGCCAACCCATTCTCAGCTGGACTTTTCACCCCCTTCCTCCCCGGCCATAAGTCATTTTTGTAATGGGCCCTTTGGATTCGGTGGTAAGAGTTGATTTATTTAATCCCTGCGGCCCTTTATGACTCGATTGGATGCTGCTAGGGGGCAGCGCTAGTCTCCTATCTAAGATTTAATGCGTTTGTTTTACTTTCCGCCTAGAGAGGGTCCTTTGCTGGTAGTGGTGACGTCGTCCACACCCCTCACATTATGGGGTTTAATTCTGGAGTTGGCGTATTGTCACCAGGGACCCAGGACCAGTGTCGTACCCTGAGAATTTTTTTTACTCATTTCAGAGCACACTTCATTTTCCGCCTAGGAAGGGTTGCTTTCCGCGCAGTGGTGACGCCGTCCTCACCCCTCACACGATAGGGTTTACATCTGGAGGTAACACAGCCCCGAGAGGGGCAGGACCAGCAAGTCATCCTCTGGTCGTTTAATAAGGGCCCTTTTCCGTGCAGTGGTGACGCTGCACACACACCCTCCTCACGCGATAGGGCGTTTTTATGAAGGTAAGGTATCACCGATAGGGGCAGGACCAGTTACCCCGAGAATCTTGACGCTATTTTGCACCGTACGGCTAACTTTCCGTGTGGAAAGGGTCCTTTTCCCTACTGTGGTGTCGTCGTCCACACCCCTGCCCCTAACGCGATAGACGCGAACTTTACTTCCTCCCATCCTGAGTGTTAAGAGGCGTAGTTTAGGGCTTAGGGTCCAAATCAGGGTGGAGGGACCTGTTAGGCCGTTTTCTAGGGCCCAAGGCTTCCGTTTTCTGCATCAGGTCAAAGGTCAACGAGATGGATCATTTCTCTGTGCTGTTTGTTTTGAAGTTGGGCATTTGACCTTCACGGGCTTGAACTTGAAGTTCCGGTTTTTGATAGGCCGAAATGGTTTTACCGACTGAAGTGGTATGATGGTCCTTAGCTGGAGGGTGGGGGGTCTTTTAGACAATAGGGCCCTTACTAATGAGATGCCAGTGACTTGAAAGGAACCTTGATTAATCATTGAATTGTTTTCAGGGTGTTATTTTTTGGAGGTCAGGGAGGGACCTTTGTCGGTGGGACTTTGAGGAAGTGGTACCCCGGTGCGGGGGCTAATAGGCAGATGAAAAATGGCTGCCACGGGCGGGGTTGAGGCGACAAGTTTCGAATTTGGGACGACGGGGGTGGAGAAGGGACCCACTCACTCTTCTTCACCCATGGTACCTTGTTAAGAGGTGTCAAATCACGCGCCATGACAGTGCCAGTTCAACCTAATTAACGTTCGTTGTGAAAGTTTTGACCTCCGACCCCGCCTCCCCCTCTTTTGGACGCCGGCTTCGAGAACCTCTTTTTATTTTTGGCAGCTCGTGCTCTCGACACCCTCCTCCCCTTACCCTCTCTTGTGGTTTCTCCGCCTCTTCCCCTTCATCCTGATTAGCAATGACCTACAAAGGATCCGCTGATGAGGGTCAAGATGACGACTTGTTGCACCCCCGAAAATTCGGGAACTGCAATTCACAAGTCAGCCCTGACGCGGAGCCCCCTCGCGGAGAACCCTAAGTGCACATTTCGTTTCTGCACTGCACGTAAAAGACCCCCCCCCCCAACCCAATCGTTCTCATAAAAATGACGGTGCAGTTCGGCCCCAAGATCTCGGGTGTAGGACCTTGGGCCCTACCCCTGGTGTAGGAAACAGAAAGACTTTACGCCCACGTTAATTCTGCAGGGATTGCGGCTGAAACATTGGGGTCAGCCGCCAAACAATTTGTGTTCCCAGTACCAAAGGGGCGAATGAGTAGGGGCACTTCCCATAGACGGCACCCTCCCATAGGCGGAACAGAAACTGACAGGCCGACGGGAACGTAGCATTCCAAGGACCCTTCCAAATTATCTCTGCGCAAGAAAGACAATAGGCCGCTGGTAATGATGATGGAGTTGTGTCAGCAGGAAGTCGGCCACGGGAGAGTACCCTCAACTCCTGCGCCCTCCCTCCAATAAGCGGAATTCAGGAAACTCGTGAACGTAGAATTTGAATAGCCCCTCCAAAATGTCGTCAATCTGACGTTAACCCTGCTGGAGTGGTGACAGCAACAGGCCGGCTGCGTTCGTGCGTTTCCGGTGCCAACCGGACACGCCAGTACTCCCAAACCTTACCCCGTCCCCCCTCCTGCCCTTTCTTAGGCGGAAATGAAAGAAATCGTGAATGTAGATTTTGAATGACCCTTTCAGAGTATCGTTAGCCCGCCGGATGCTGGAATTGCGAACGGCGGCAGGACGCCTGCGGCCGTGTGTCTCCGGTGCCAACCGGACACACCAGTACTACCAAATCTCTCACCCTTCATTAGGCGGAACTCGTGAACGTAGAATTTGAATGACCCTGCCGAAAGGTTGCCTGGATGACGTTAGTCCGCCGGTCCTAATGCTGGAGTTGTGACAGCCGCAGGCCGGCTGAGTCCGTGCGTTTTCGGTGCCAATCGGACACGCCAGTACTTCCAAATCTTGGGCCCCCCCCCCTGCCGTAGACGGAATTCAAGGATTTAATGAACGTTTCATTCGAATGCCCCTTTCGATTTTCCATTGGGATATATTTTCACGGTGGGGCAGGCCGGCATCTCCCAAGATTTCCTGCGGGTTCCAGACTCCTGGCTGGGGTGCCCCCCCCCCCCCCCCCCCCAGGGCATGTTCAGCAGACCGGCAAACCCGACCCTGCCACAGGCGGGATAAGGGCATGATGATGATGATATATTTTCACGGTTGAGTACAACGTAGCGGTTTCTCCGCTTGGCGCGCGACGTGTTGGGGTGGTGAGTGAGCGCTGTGTGGTAGCGAGCCGTTCGCGACGCACGCTTCTGAAGAGAGATGTGGCACGATGGGAGTTCGGCCGCGCGTTCGTCGATGTTCACGAACATCGGGTTGAGGTTGGCATTGTGTGTGGAGTTGGATCTGGCGGCGGTGTGGCCTCTGGTCGAAGGCTAAAGTTGATGGTGGGACGGTGAGCGGATGCGGAGCGCTCTGGAGCCTGTAAGGTTTGTTTGGAAGGGAGCGATGCTCAGCCTGCAGGGTGTCGCTCTCTAGCGGCTTGTTCGGAAACGTTCATAAATGGTTCGCGATCTGCTCGCGAGGTTGCCGTTCAGGGGCAGGCAAGTAACGTGATCTACGACGTAACCTTTCGTCGGGGGCAGCGCCATCCTGAGGCCGTAGGTAACCAGCCAACAATTCTATCTTCTATCTCTGTCTATCTTTCTGTCTAAGTTCTGCATGTAGAATTCGATGCTTGTCATGTGCCGCAGAATTTCCTTCTATTTTTTTTTTCGATGGAGGGGTTTTAAGGACCGTTTTTGGCATTGGGCAATGGAAGGGGAGGTTCCGGTGTTGTGGCTCTGTTCGGTGACCTATCTGTAGTGTCTTTTTAGGACCTTTTCTACGTAGAATTTTGTGTAGAATTTTTCTGAAAGCTCTGCGCCGGAAGCGCCGCGAGTCTCCTCTGCACTCGTCCGGGTTGATTTTATTTTCTCTCTCTCTCTCTGTCCGCTTTTGTACTTTTTTTCCCTAGCCCTAGAAGTTTTCTATGCAAAGGGCCGCTTTACGTCATAGGGCTTTTATGAATTCTGCACATTTTTGTTACCGATTTTGACCGGGGTTTACCGCTCTAGGAATGCGGAGCATCGGTTGTTAGCATTGTTGCCGGTGTTGTGCGTTATGGGACGGGACGGTGTTGCTTGTTTGAAAAGTGCCCTTTGCGTTAGGGTCATTCGCGTAGTACTCTTTCCGCTCCGCCCCCTTCCCCCTCCACCGCCGGCCCGTTTCCTCATTTTCGGTTCTGTTCTGCTGCCTTTTGCGAGTCGAGTCTCTGTGTAGGTAGGACTGCTGTTTTTGTGTCGGCCCTTTGAAAGGTTGAGGAGGATGACCGGGTGGGCAGGAAGCAATGGGCACTTTATGAACGGCCCTTCTCATTCTCTTCCTCACCTTCTCCCGTCCTGACCTTCTTCGAGGTTTCTTTTTGTTTTTTTTAGGGCTTTGCGATGGGTTTTCGAGCGTCTTAATCGTATCGGCCCTAATGCCGGTTTGAAGGACCTGTACTTTGTTGTGTCCTGTAGAAGTGATGGAAGTTTGTAGACGGCACGGTACCGGAAGTTGTGCAAAGTTTTGTTTTGCACGCGTTTCTGTCATTTTTCTGTTAAAATGCGTGTTGAGAGCAGAATTTTCGGATGGGATTCATTGGGCCGACGATGATTGGTTTGCCCTGGACAGTGTTTTTCTTTTGGCCTGGATTTTAGGTTAGGGCCTCATCGCAGTCGTTAGGTCCTTGGCAGGAATGTAAAAATGATAATGGAGCAAAGTTACTTTGGAAAGAGTTCGAGGGGTTACATTCTGTGCGCGGAAGGTCCTAATGATTCAAAAGATTGATTTTCTACCCCGAAAGACCTTGGGAAAGGGCCCCCGAATCGATTTTAGACGTCATCAAGGTCGCTTGACTGGAGCGTTACGGCTTAGTGTAATTAGGCTGATGTGTTTGGGCTTTGGAAATGCAAAGGTCGCGAGTTCGAGTCTCGGGGCACGCATTGAACATCTTTTTTCCCCTCTTTTTGAATAAATGACAGTAATAAGGTCCTTAACTGCGACCTCTTTAAGGACCGATTTTGATAACGGACCTAATCTAAAAATTTTAAAAATGTTTTGAGATTTTCCATGCCCTTTCGTCGTGGATTAAACGCATTTCCTTACAGTGGCAGTGAAGGGTTTTTTTGTGCTTGTCAGTGAGACAGGTCCTTACTCACGGGAGCCTGTCATTTGGTCCTACTGCATATGTTGTTGGCGGTGTTCGGACTATATGGTCCTAATTTAAGATGGCGATCACTTCGAGGCTCGCTTTAGGGCAGGGATTTAGCTGGAACCTTTAAGGTCCTTCTTAAAGCTAACTGCTATCATCAGTAGGGTGTTGTTGGCCTATTGTTCCATAAGGACCCAAGGTAGATAACTACGAAAGGCTGTTTTGGACATGTTGAGTAGCCCTTTGATTATGCGAAATTACTTTGGGTCCTCGGACAACGGACCCAGGATCTTGGTCTTGCAGAATTGGGCCGCGATGTTTTGGGGAACGAACAGCGGTGAACCACGAATGTTTATTCCCCTGACTTTACCATAAGGGCACTGGACGTTGGCCCTTTCGGACCGCGACAGTGAAGTTATCGTCGACCAGGGTCAGAATCGCGGGGCGGCGGCCAGGGTGCCTTTTATGACTTAATGCAGTTGGAATCTGCTCATGCGTACATGTGTTCCTACTGATTGGGAATTGGATTTGGATTTTATATATGCCGCCATATTTTTTTTTCGTGGTGGGGGTCAGAGGTCGATTTCCGTTAGCCGCCGCCGCTGCTCGTAACACGGCAGTTGTCGTATGTCGTTAGCCAGGTTTTAAGGTCTCGCAGCGCCACCTCACGGTGACTGTGTATGGTAGCCTAGTGGCAGTGAACCCGTGAATCCCGTAGTGGCGGGTTCGATCCTCCTGACTGAAATGAGTGTGCGCCTTTCCGGAGCTGTGATGCCGTGCCCCTCAGTGGTGCCAATCTCAGTCAACCCCTTTCTGTACGGAATTTGTCCACACTTCCCTGCCCGTCTGACACTTTTAACGGTAGAGAGGTTGGTTTCCAGGTTCGCGTCCTGGTCGGATTTAATTCGTTTTGGTCCCAGGTCATTTGCCGATGACGTCACTTGACAGGCCGGGTTCTGTTCCGTGTAGTTAGGGTTTGACGCCAGACCTCTCTACATTGCTTGCCTATTACCGTCCACAGAACGTGAATTGCCGAATTAGGGCACGCTTATTTGATTTCCCCCCTTTCCTTGTCTCGTCTTGATTCTTTGGGGCACCCTTTCCGGGGCGGAAAAAATCCTTTGAACCATTCTCACATTACGTGAATTCTGTTATGAAATGAGCATGGTGATTTTTGTCCGGCCATAGTAAAGGGCTCGTGATTGACTCCCCGTGATTGACCCCCATTCCGCCCTCCGGGCACCCTTGCCTGGGCGGAATAAAAAAAAAATCCGTGGGGACCATTCTCACATTACGTGAATCCTGCGATGAATTTCTACAGTAAATTGCACGTCCCTGTAGTCCTGCCACGTGCTCGCAAAGCGTCAATTACCGTAGTGCAGAACTCGTGACTTTCTTTGCCCAAATTCCTCCCTCCGGTCGGGAGCGGCGAATAGCGTTGGACACACCAGTTCTCGCCTGATCACTGAAGTTAAGCAGCGCAACCCCAGTTAGTACTGACATGGGTGGCCGCTTGGGAAAACTGGGTACTGCTAAGACCCAAAAATCGTCGCATTAGTGTAGTGTCTGTGCAGTCTCTGCATCAGCACTGCACAGTGGACGGGGCTCTAATGACCTTTGTAGTTGAAGGGCCCTAAAACACAAACAAACGAAACGAACGAATCCTTCCGGTCACCCTTATTTGGGCGGAAAAAAAATTCGTGGGGACTAGTCGCACGTTACGTGACTTCTGCTATCGAATTACCGTAGTGTATATTAATCGCATGCCCCCCCCCCCCACCTTTGTTGCCAAACGCGAATTACCGTAGTAAAGCACTCGTGACTGACTCCCTCTTCCCAAATTCTGCCCTCCCGGCACCCTTACCCGGGCGGAAAAAAATCCGTTGGGATCATTCTCGCATTACGTGACTCCTGCGATGAATCTCTACAGTAAATTGCACGTCCCTGTGTAGTCAAGCCACGTGCTCGCAGAGCGTCAATTACCATAGTGCAGCACTCGTGACTGACTTTCTTTCCCCAAATTGGGGTAGGGCGACATTCCCCCCCCACAGACAACCCAGCAAATATTCCTGCGCATGGCTGGGGTGCCGGGCAGGCCGTAGTGGGGTAGGCCGGCATTCCCCTACCGACAACCCAGCAAATATTCCTGCGGATTCCAGGCGCCTGGCTGGGGTGCCCCAAGTTAGAGCATGTTCAGCGGAGGGCTAGAACCCCGCAGACCCGACCCTGCCACAGGCGGGATGAGGGAATGATGCTGAAAACGCATATCCCTCCCTACCTTTGTTGCCAAACGCGAATTACCGTAGTGAAGTAATCGTGATTGACTTCCTCTTCCCACACTGCGCCCTCCGGGCACCCTTACCGGGGGGGGGGGGGGGGGGGGGAGGGGGGGGGGGGGGGGACAAATCCGTGGGATCATTCTCAAATTACGGGAATTCTGTTCTGAAATTTACCGACAGTAAGTTGCACGTCCCTATAGTCTTGCCGCCATCTCGCAAAGCGTCAGTTACCATAGTAAAGTATGCCCTACTGGTGACTGACTTTCTTTCCTGGAAATCGGCCCTGCGGGCACACCCTTACCTGGGCGGACAAAAAGAAATCCGTGGGGACCATTCTCGCATTACGTAAATTCTGTTATGAAATTACCACAGATGCCGGCGCTCTGAGGTTTGATATAATTTTCTGCTGGAGTTTTTTTGTTAGGCTTTTGCGCATGCGCACGTTAAATGTTTTTATTCAGCGTTTGACAGAATCGTCGAATTTGCATAGAATTTCAATATGGAGGATGTGTGGTCAATTATACCTAAGCCGATTATCCTTTAGTTGAGGGGGGGGGGCGGGGGATTGCTTTTTGTGAACTTCCCCTCGTTGACAGATTCTTCTGCACCTGTAGCTATATGTACTCTTGTCTAGCAATGCAGAATAGAACGGGGATGGGATGAATAGAATATGGAAGAAATCAATGTTGTCGGGACGGGGGGAGGTCGGTGGGGCCCTAGGATGTGCGGGGGGTGGTATGCAAATAGGACCAATTTCTACACCTTCCTCGCTGTATGCTTGGTGTATGTGCGATTTTAATTGAATTTTTTTTTCCTTCGGTGGCCCATTTCGGAATTGATCCCGCAGACGTAGGAGAGGGAGGACATGCGTCGTTGTTCTTCTTCTTCTGCTTAAGTAGAATAGAACGGGAGGGCGGAAGAGGACGCTAAGATATGAAATTGAAACCCTAAGACGTTTTAAGCGAAATAAGTCATGAATATTTAATATTTTTTTTTTTCGGTGGTGGTACTCGAGTCTTGTCATGGCTCCCTCCTCTCCCAACTTCACATCCGGTTCCTCCTTCTACCCCCTACCCTGCACCGGGGGTGAGCCCTCCCTCCTCCACCCTCGTCACACCCCCCTTCCGCTCTGCATCTCACACATTCTCTAAAACGGACGTGCACATTCTTAAGCAGTAGATTAGAAAGTAATGCTGAGAAATTTTCCAGATCATCTTCTCTCTCTCTCCCCCCTCTCCTAGACGGAATGCCCTCTCCTTCCTCCCTGTCAGGCCCTTTTTTTTCTTCTCTCTATATCCCCTTGTCCTTCCAGCCTTACCCCACCCACCACTCAGTGTTAATTAAAGTAGGGCCTACAGCTTCCCTGGCTGGTTTGGCTGCAGCGGGTTCTGGATTGTACTCGTCCCCTCCCGTAGGCGGAATCCCCTCTATCTCGACCCTCCCGTGCCCTACCCACTCAGCACTCAGTGTCAATTAAAGTATAGCTCGGAGTTGGCTCGGCTGCCAGCCCTGTTCGAACGGCTACAGGGTTTTGTGGATTCCTACTCTCCCTAACCTGTCTTAGGCGGAATGCACTCTTTTTCTGCCCTGACGACTCTCCCCGATCGGGTCTTTTGTTTTTCTCTCCACGCTGCCCCTTCTCATCACCACTCAGTGTTGCAGCTTCCGGTTGGCTGGGGAGCGGCGAATTGCGTTGGACACACCAGTTCTCGTCTGATCACTGAAGTTAAGTGGCGCAACCCTAGCTAGTACTGACACGGGTGACCGCTTGGGAAAACTGGGTACTGCTAAGACCCTGCAGTCTCTGCATGAGAACTACGCTGTGGACGGGGTCGAATGACCTTTGTAGTTGAAGGGCCCTAAAACACCAACAAAAAACAACCCCTGTTTGCTCAGGTACCGCTTCAGCCCCCACTGGCTGTAGAGAGTTCTGGGTGGGACTTTGGGAGTTCGGGGTTGCAGGTTCGCTCCTTGCTGAGTTTGGAAAAGAAAACCCAGGTGGCTACCGAGTTTGAGGGTGGGTGCGGATGATGTCCCTCTACTGCGCAGAAATGTAGAAATCTGTCCTGTGTGCGTGTGTGGATGGGGCATGATGTTTTGGGCTGTGAGGAACTCGCCCCCCCGCTCTGGCCCTGCTCCCTCCCTCTTCCGGTTGTGGTTCAAGGAATTGCCTTCCTCAGAATGCGCAGTCGGAGAAAGAAAAAGGTGCCTTTCAATAGTTCCCTTGTCCGTGTGTTGCGCCACTTACGATGACAAAGTGGTACTCGACCCTGCCATAGGCGGAAAAAAGGAATTAAGAAACTTGATCGTCGCTTTGTCCAGGTTATGGGCTTCTTCTCTCGCCCCAACCTGGAGTCAAGAGGCGCAGAAAAACTCGATGTTGAATGACGTGACCAGGTAACCGTTCCATCCGGTTTCTCTTGAGTTCGCTGTGCACAGGTTCGATCCTGATTTCCGGGCAACCGAGACCTAGGAGCCTTAAGGCGTGCCGACATTGCCCTCTAATCTTGCAACTCAAATGGTAGCCCGTCGGACTCGTGACTTAGTGGTTGCATGTTCGAGCCTGGCTCCGGACTACTTGTCTGAGGTGGAATTATGGCCTTCGAGGAAGAAGCCCTAACTCCGCTCTAAAGTTAGGGCTCTAGGACTATCCTTCAGGGTCGGTTTTATAGCTCTATGCACGCTGAACGTTCTCTCTTCGACAGGCTTGTAATCTGATGTGGGACATAGCTGAGGCCTGGTTCGATCCCAGGTCGCGGCATTCTTGATGTGGCTTGCCCTGGATTGACCGTTGGGAGGGGGCATCCAGAATGTCCTCCACTTCCGCTCCTCGGCGCGCGTTAGTCTATCTGCTGCGGGCAGCCTCTCCGGTAGCTGTCTAACGAGACTGTGGGGCACATCCGGTGGACAAGTGACCTTTTGTTTGCAGTGGCTTGGTTGTTGTCTGCGCATGCGCCCTCATCCTGATCCGATTGGCCAGTTCGGGTGGAAGCGTTCTCTTTTACTAGTAGGGCAGTGGGAAGAAGCGCCGTCCTGATAGTGTATCGTATAACGACTGAGGTGATGGTGGGTTCGAAACCCGCCAAGGTAGGCTCTTTCCACCGCTCAGTACGGGGCGTGACTCGGGAGTCCGTGGATGCAGGTTCGAGCCTGGTCGAGGTCGTTGTTAATTCATTTTTTTTGAAGCGATTTCAGGTGCACGCTTTTCATCTCGGGGTGGACAGGATGTCAGCACTGGACGGAAAAGAACCCCCTTTCTGCACCTGTGGCTTTGGGCGAAATTTCAGGGTTCGAGTTCGCTTCTACTCCCCGCCTGGTGACGGCAAATGACCTCCAACAGTAGAGGCCGGATTACACAGCCCGTTCTACATAGCACTTTTCCGTGTACGAGAGGTTATTGTCATGCTATTAGCGAGGTGGTCACGTGGTAGGCTACTCAGTATCCGAAATGCGTCTGTGGCACCGGTCCATTCTTGTCGTCAAGGTTGGTGACGTTTTGGTCCAAATGGGTCCTTAGGTTAAAGAACCCTTTCAACGCGGAAAACAAGTATTCCTCCTCCCTCTGGCGTTCATAAATGACCTGCACAGCGGACATGCGCCTACTTTAGGGGGCCAGTGCGCGGGTTGGCGCACAAAGGCCCCTCTCCCCACATGGTGTCGTTTTTTTATGATGAACCCTTTCTACGCGGAAAAGATGCTCTCAACGAATTTTAATCTTTCGGAGCTCGTCCTGACCTCTACCGTGAGAGGACCTTTTCAGATGTGCCTTCGACAGTGCCGTTGGCGAAGCATGCGCAGGCTTGTTGATCACGTATTCCGTTTTTCAAGTGCCCATTTTAAGGGCCCCTTCCCCAACCCTTTTGTCTCTTCTTTAGATTTCCTGCAGCGCGCGCGCGCTTCTCATCATTGTCATGACAACTTCAAGAAGAAAATTGGAGGTGGGCGCGAACCGACACCCGGCTGATGACTGGAGTAAATTGTCTTCTCTTTTTTGTGTCCTTGCGCTAATGGCCCTTTTCAAGAGGCGATGAAATTAGAGTGGCAATGTGATGACAGGGTCAATTAGTGGTGGCGCCAATGGCCCTTTGTCGCTGTCGTCGGCTTTTTCTCTACCGATGCTTTTGAAGTGGAGCACTCTAGTACGGCGCTTCTCAAAGGAGTGACAAAGCGAAGGCCCTCTTAAGTGGGACCAGGTACTTTTTTTGTGAATAGGAGGGCGGTGGGGCCTAACTCTGATCCTTTCGTTCTGAGGGTCGATTTAGAAGTCCTTTGTTACTGTTCGATGTTCCTGCAGCACTCTGAGTGATAAGGGCGCTTCAAGAGCGCCAAATGCCCCTTTGTTCTCGCAAAGAAAGTGGCTTTTGTTCCTGGCTTGGGCAGTAAGAGCCTAAGGACCCTGGTGGGGTGCAAGCAGTCGTCTTTGAAAAGATAACAGCAAGTGCTCTTGACGTAAGGAATGGGCCTTTGGGTTCTCTGTGAATGGAGCGCTGTGGGTCTTTTCTGATTGGGATCGAGGCACGAGGTCCCAACTGCGCCTGCTATTTTTTGGAAGTAAATAGCGGTGTGCGCGGAAAAGACCCCTTCCCTGCACGGAAGGAATAAAATAGGTGAGTGGTTTTTTCTCGAGCGAGACGCAGGATAGAAGGTCCCAAGTGCACGTTCTTCTCCTGTTCCATTGCCGGAAGTAAATGGAGCGGCAAGTTGCGTTGGACACACCAGTTCTCGTCTGATCACTGAAGTTAAGCAGCGACACCCCAGCTAGTACTGACATGGGTGGCCGCTAGGGAAAACTGGGTACTGCTAAGACCCGAAAATCGTCGCATTAGTGTAGTGTCTATGCAGCCCCTGCGTCAGAACTACACAGTGGACGGGGCTCTAATGACCTTGTAGTTGAAGGGCCAACAAACAAACAACCGGAAGTGAATTTGGTGTCCACCTTCCAGTGCGGGAAAGAACCCCTTCTACGTAGAAGAAATGAAAAAAGGGGTTGAATTCTGGCCGAAATGAGTGGTTTCTTTCAATTGAGAGGGCGGGAGGTTTCAGGTGAGGTCTACCCCTTTCTAGGCGGAAAGGATAAACTCGGGATAAAATTCTCAGGTGTAGAAGTTCGCCCCCCCCTCTCCCCTGACGGCGGTGACCGAAATTACTTCTACGAAGAAATAAATGGACCGATGTTGGTGGTGCACTTGGTCGGCAGCCGACTACGGTAAAAGTACCGTCCAGCAGCGTAGTCTCCGTGCGTTCTTGGTTCTAGAGGGACAAATGGGCATCTGACCTTGCCTCTAGGGGGTAAAGGGTTAGGACTGACGAGTAGAGGGCCCATTCTAAATGCCACAAAATGGACTATAAAAATTTTGGTAGCAGACGTCGGGCGGACGGGAGAGGTTCGGACCTTTCCACTGTCTGAAAAACGTCAGTCGAGGCCCTTTGAAATGATGAACGACGGGACCGGCCCTTGACTTAATTTTTTTTTCAGAGGAGGGAGCGGGGGTAGGGAGAATGGAGGGACGTAGACGAAAAGGAGGTGTGCTAAATTAACCCTTTGTCGTTCTCGCCTGAAGGCCCTTTCTACTTGCAGAGACACGAGGTCCCTTTTCTCTCGCTCCTCTGCCTCCTCCTCCTCCTCCTCCTCTACTCACTCTCTCTGATTTTATGAGGCACATTATAGAATGCAAAAATGTGGTTAGGGCTAATTGCCGTTTCTGGAACACATGAGGCATGTAGGGCCATTAAGAGGGCCAACTGGCTCCATTGTAGAATTTAATTGCTCCAAATGGGTTGACCGCAGCGCTTTTAATTTTGTGGTTGTTGTGTATTAGGTTGTGTACGGGGGTGGGCAGGGGTGACAGGCAGGTAGTTGCCCCCTCCTCTTCTCAGGGGCGGAAGAGCCCCCCCCCGTCTGAAGGGAGCCTGGGGTGGAAAAGAGGTTTCCCCCCCCTTTCGGTAGGGAAATATCCTAGATGGGAATTTGTCTTTCCCCCTCTTTCTCTCTATCCCGAAATGGGACAATTGGGGTTCTCTCTTTCCCCCTTTCCCCTCTTTCCTCTTATTCAGAGCTGAAAGGAGGGGGGAGAGGGGGACACCATTGTCGACATTCATAACTGTCGATTGTGGCCCCTCTGTCGAAAAGCAGCCTGTGGAAATGGCGACCATTTTTCGGTGCCTTTAATGCTTTTCTGCATTTTTACTCCTCCTGATTTTTAATGAAAAAAGCCATAAATTAAATTAGCGACAGCAGCAGCAACAGCAGCGCCAATAGCCTGCGTAATTCGTGGAGGTTTTCTAGAGCCTGTTGGAGGATGGGACACTGCCTGTCTGGTCCACCCACACACCTCTTGTCGTTAGGGAAAAAGAGAGCCAGGAGAGATGTCACCCCCTTCCTCTTTTTGGCACCCCGCTGTGGTCTCTATCGACGCTTTTTCTATGGCAACGCTTTTCTATCGGGCGACACGACGCCGATTCTACCATGCCACTATGCCGATCGTGTCTACGGTGAGGCCGCCGGCGAAAGTTAGCTAAGAGCCGTGGTTCTGTGTTGTGGTTCGTAGGCACGCAGGTTCAATTCCGGCGGGCGGATTTTTCGGAGCTTGTCGACTTGCCGAAGTTAGCTGAGGCGGTTCCTACTGCCGAAAGGGCCCCCACCCCCGCCCCACTGCAGGGCATCGAACTCTTTCCACGTTGGAGACATCTGCCTGATGACGTAATTCAGTATTGAGTTTGCGGTGAGCAGGTTCGGTCCCGGTTTTCAAGATAATGGTAAGACGTATCTTTGCCCACGCACAGGGATGCCGGAGGTAAAGCTGATGTCTACCGCGTGTGGGTCCAGTGACAACCGCTCTCGGTGGTTCGGGTGTTGAATTTGTGAGTCCGTGGTTTGCAGGTTCGGATCCTGGTCGTGGCTGACAACTTCAGTACACAGAGGAAGGGATGCCCGCAGTGTACTTTCCGTTTCCGGTGCTGTACCGTGTGGAGTGCGTACGATGTCACCGTAACTACTCGTGAAAGAACCCTTTCTTTGTGAAGAGTGTAGGATCTCGTGGGCCCCCTGCCAGTGGTGACCGAAATTAGGCCGGGACTTCGCTTGCGCACTTCCGGTTCAAGTTGTTCTCGACCCTGACACCGCTGTACTTCAAAGAGCCCTTCAAAGGTCCCGACGCAATTGTGGCTGTTCTGAGGCTGTTTCCGTTTTTTTTAGTCCGGAAGTGACTGAGTTTCTTCTGGTGCAGGTTAGTCGAGGATTGGAACTGGAACAGCAGCACCCTCTCTTATATTTTCGGTTCACTAGTCCTGTCCTGCACCATCTGACCCTTCTTCCTCCTCGCGGCCCTTATATATGGCTGTTCTGAGACTGTTTCCAGGTTGTTTGTTATTTTCCGGAAGTTAGTAGGTTTCTTCTGGTGCTGGCCAAGTAGGGGCTAGAGCTGAAGGCAGCAGCACCCTTCCTCTTTTTATTATCGGGGGCCCTAGTCCTGTCCTGCACCTTCTGCCCTTTCTTCTTCCTCTTCTTATTCCTTGCGGCCCTTATATATGGATGTTGTGAGACTGCTTTCGGTTTGTTCTTTTTTTCGGTCTGTTCTGTCCTGTTGCAGGCCGGGCAAGGGTTGGAGCTGGGGGCAGCAGCACCCTCTTTTATATTTTCGGTTCCCTAGTCCTGTCCTGCACCATCTGCCCCTTCTTTTTCCTCCTCGCGGCCCTTATTTATGGCTGTTCTGAGATTGTTTCCAGTTTGTTTGTTATTTTCCGGAAGTTAGTAGGTTTCTTCTGGTGCAGGCCAGGTAGGGGCTAGAGCTGGAGGCAGCAGCATCCTCCCTCTCTTATTATCGGTTCCCTAGTCCTGTCCTGCACCATCTGCCCCTTCTTTTTCTTCTTCCTTGCGGCCCTTATATATGGATGTTGTGAGATTGCTCCCGGGCCTGCACCAGGTTTTCTCTGGTGCAGGCCGGGCAAGCTAGGGGCAGCAGCATCTCTTCTATATTTTCAGTTCCCTAATGCTGTCCTGCACTATCTGCCACCTTCTTTTTTCGCCTCGCGCCCCTTACTTTGTCGTTTTCTGCCCTTTGCGCATGTCTAGTGTCGTCAACCCTTTCGCGTGTGCCCATTACCCCTTTGATGACAAGGATGGCGACGATTATGAACTATTCCTCATCTGATGAGAAAGTAACGACCGCGCGCATGAATTTCGTGGTGGTGTGGCCACCCCCGCCTCACTCAGGCAGCCCTTCCTCCTCCCCAACTCGTCCTGGGTCCCCCTCTGCTCTCCCCCACCGCCATTTTCTTCCCATAATTCACGGCTGAAATATGGCTACCTGCTTGTGGAAAAGTCATTTGTCAGTTGGGGCACATGCAAAAGACAGTTTGTAATTAACCTAACTAATGTTTTTCAAGAATTTAATATAGGAGTCCATTAGGACGATGGAATTGGTTCCAGAATATGGATCTGTTCGTAATTGGGGCAGGCGGCAAGGAAGGGTTGCGTGGGAGGGGAAGGGGCCGCTGGATATGAATATATTCTTCAAAGGGCCTTCCTCCTCCCCTCTCCGCTTTTTTATTGGCTCTTTCGGTCTCAAGACAATCTGTCGGTAATTTAGCCCAGAAGGCATATATCATGATGGACTTAATGGCTGTCTTTCTTCTAGGGCTTTCAAGGCCCTAAGGGTCATTACTGAGGGTGCCCCCCCCCCACCCCGACTTCGAAAGCCTTAAGGGTCATCACTAAGGGT
>JAAFCE010008811.1:0-12639 GCA_013389805.1 Trigoniulus corallinus
AAAACACCAACAAATGGGTTCAAGAAAGTTCCGTAATTCAATTTTTTCCCCACGTTTTCTTTTTCAGATTGATCAGAAATTTGATGCTATCAACATCTTGAAACTCATCCAAATCATGTTCCTTCAATGTGGTAACGTATTTTTTCTTGCAGAGTTTTCAGTGAGTTGCAAGTGCTTGTCACAATTGATGTAACAATTTTCAGATTTTGTGAGAAAAGTGGAATTGATTCGTGCCAAGGTTCCGATTTTAAAGTTCGTGGATACTGTCAGGTTATCAGTCATGTTATGACTATTGTAAGTGCGATTTGATGGCGTTGATGTCTGAAACTGAATTTGTTTTTTTTGGACAGTGGCGTAGAAGTTGATCTCAATGTAAATAATTCGGTTGGCATTCGGAACACTCACCTCTTGCACAATTATTCAAAATGTAAGTGCTCTGTTGTAGCTTTTGAGTCCCTGAAAGACGTGGTCAGACTGACTAGTTTTAATTTCAATCCTTAGTGGACTGGAGAGTCTGCCCACTTGTGCTGATTGTCAAGCTGTGGGCTCGTGCCTTTGACATCAACGATGCCAAGAACATGACCATCTCCAGTTACTCGTTGACTATGATGGTGATCCATTATTTACAGTGTAGGTACAGTTGTTGCCTCGTGTAGATACGACTGCGCTGACGGCACTTCAGGAAAACAAAAAGAATCCCCCTGATAATTTGTAGCATTTCAGATGGAGTCAATCCTTCAGTTCTCCCTTGCCTTCAGAAGTTGTTTCCTGTAAGTTCCATCTTTTTTTTTCTAATGAATATTGCTGGGTTCTGCAATGACTTGTTTGTCTTATTGGACTTTTGTTTTTGGATGTGTAGCTCAAGTTTTTATCAGATTCCAACATAGGAGGTTTAGTCCTGGACGAGTCTTTAAATATTGAACCCTCCACCAACAAACAATCCCTGGGAGAACTTTTTTCTGGATTTCTTCACTATTATGCTCATACATTTCTGTAAGTATCTTGATAAAGTGTCACTGGTTTTTAAAAGTCACAAGCTATTTAATATGGTAATGGTCGTGACCGGCAGTGGACTACAGCAAGTGGCTCAAGAGTGCCCCAGCAGTTGAAAGTTGTATGCGAGGGCTCCAGCTATAGAGATCTAGTTATGGCCAGCACTAGTGATCCTCTAGTGAGAAGTAAAGAGTGGACCGGTAGTGCCCAACAATAGCCAAGTACTGATCTACAGAAGCAAGTAATGTGTGGTCCAGGAGCAGAAGTTGTGGTCCAGCAATAGCAAGGTTGACCAATAGTCAAGTAGTGAGTGTCCAGTAATGCCCATTGATAGCCAGTAGCAGAGGTTGTGGCCAGCACTAGTGGTATAATGGTAGCGAGGTAAAGGGTGGTTCACTGGTCCCCAACAGTACCCAGGCAATGAATGTCCAGTGCCAGTGGGGTATGTTCCACCAGCAGAAGAATCTAGATACGGTCAGCGCTAGTGACCTAGGAATAGCCGCGTAAAGTGTGATCCAGTAGTTCTCGACAACAGCCTTGTAGTGCCCAACAGTCCCCGGGTAATGAATGTCCAGTGCTGAACTGCGCTGGACACACCAGTTCTTGTCTGATCACTGATGTTAAGCAATGCAATCCCAGCTAGTACTAGGATGGGTGAGCGCTTAGGAACACCGGGCATTGCTAAAACCCAAAATCGTCGCAACAGCGTAGTGCAGACTCTGCATTACAACTATGCAGTGGACGGGGCTCTAATGACCACTGTAGTTGAAGGGCCCTAAAACGCCAGCGAATCCGAACTGTGGCTAGTAGGGTGTGTTCCAACGGCAGAATGATCTAGTTGCGATCTGCGCTACTGGCGGGAGCGGCGAATTGCGTTGCACACACCAGTTCTTGTCTGATCACTGGGATAGCCCAGTAATGTGTGGTCCAGTAGTTCTTGACGACAGACAAATAGTGAATGGACAGTAGTGCTCGACAGTAACCCCAAGCATTAAGTGGTCTTGTGACACCCACTAAGAGTCAATAGTGAGTTGTCCAGTGGCACCCCTGCAATGTTTAGTTGTGCTCAGGGTTTGTCAGGTGTGAGTTGGTTCAGTTGTTGTTTTTGTTGTTTGTTGGTATTTAAGGTCCCATCAACTAAAGGTCATTAGAGACCCGTCCACTGCATAGTTCTAATGCATAGACTGCACAGACACTACACTAATGCGACGATTATAGGGTATTAGCAGTACCCAGCTTTCCCGAGCGACCACCCATGTCAGTACTAACTGGGCTTGCGTTGCTTAACTTCAGTGATCAGACGAGAACTGGAGTTGGTTCAGTAATGACATGCAGTCGCCAGATGGATGTGCTGGTGTCCTTCGAATAAGAGTAAGTGCCTGCTAGAAAGCCATTTTTGTATATGAAAAATAAGAATTTCTTTTTGTTCTCTGTCTGAAAATTAGTTATGCGGAAGAGGCCATTTCTGTCAGACTTGGTCGCAGGGTTCCAAAGCATATTTGTCAGTATCAGAGATCACGCAAAAACAATCCTGGTCAATGGAAGTTCCTCTGTATAGAAGGCTAGTTGGCTTATCAGACTGTCAGTGGACACAATGTGAAATTCTACAAGTGTTTTTTTTCTTCTTCCTGACAGAACCCTTTGACTTGACCAACACTGCCCGGTCAGTGTACGATGCCAGTGTGTTTGTTCGAGTAAAGTCCGTCTTCAAGAACAGTTATGACAAACTTCAGCAGTCCAAAACCTTGAGCTGTTTACTCAACTCTTAGCAGTTGCTATTGTCGTTTAGTTTGTTTTTGGACTGGTTGGTAAGAAGTTCTGGTAGGGATTGGTGACTCTTTGAGATTGATTGTCATTGTGACTCTTTCTCTCCTCTTCAGGTTGGAACTTTTGTCAGACGATATTTATTTTTGGAGACGTCTTTTCCAGAGCGCTTTGCAAGTGATGGTTTTATTGAAGGATGTCCCAAGAAGACAGGAAGTGAAGAAGAACTTTTTGTCCAAAATGTGGGTGTACCAATGATGGAGACTTTTGTGAATTTGGATTGCGCCCCCCCTTTTTTTGTGCTGCTCTCGGACTAGTCATTGGTGGATCTGAGGCAAACGTGCATTTTCGTTTGATGAACAAAGGACTTGGAGGTGACAGAACCACCAGAACCTGCCGCCATTACTGACAAAGGCATCTTGTGCACTTGGTTCTGCTGTTTCAGAGGCAGATTTTTAGTTTTCTCTTGTTCTTGTGTACAAATTCTGTGGACTCGTGGACTTTGTTGCCAATTCCAGTATTTTTTTTTGTTTTTGTTTGTCTCTTACTCTCGTCTTCTGTCTATTCTGGCTCTGAAAGCCTGTGTGCAGGGTCTTTAAGCCCTTCTCTTTGGATCAGTGTGCAGGTTCTTTAACTCTTTCTGGATCAGAGTGTCATTAGTTTACTCAGGTCTGCAGCAAAGATTCCTCCTCCTCTCTCCCTGTCACCCAAATTTGAAAATCTTATTTTTCTGGCAACAATTTGTGACGTTTTTTTTTAAGATTCCTGACTGTGGTAACTTCATGTTTCTCATTCTTTTCTGCTGTCTCTTGCCACCTTTAAAAAAAAAGAGTGACGTTGTGGTTGCTTTTCTTGCAGAAGTTTTGACTGAAGTGGTAGCTGTGTGTGTCTGAGTGAGCCCAGCTGTCTTTCTTTGGTTTTTTAGCAACACTTGAACGATATGAGACTTGCGTGGTGTCAGAAATTCTTCCAAAATTTGACTTATTTGTCCTTCTCTCTCACTTTCTCTGCCTTTATCTTTTTGTTTCATTGTCTTTTCTTCTCGGTGCTCGTTTCTATTCTGATTTATTTCGGTTTTCTTTTCGTTCTTCCGTTCCACACTCGTTTTTGAGGCTCTGTCAAAATAGTTTTTAAAAATATTTGCAATTTGTGTGAGTGTTTTAAAGAAGTATCATCACCTTATCGTTTTCGTTTGATCATTTCGTTTAACCATTTATGTTTTTAATCGTATTTTTTTCCTCTACTTCAGGGCCATTTAATATTTTGCGTTTTCTTCTTTGTGATAGTTTGATTTGTTTGTGAAGATTTCATCATATTGAATTTCATTTTTTTTTCCATTTTTTTTCGGATTCTTGAAAGTAAGTAGCTTGTTGTTTGATTTTTTAAAAGAGACGTTGATGACTTACCTTCTTCGTGCATTTAATATTAGCTTCAGGGTTTGGAAGTTGATTTTTTTGAAGATGATGTCCGTTGACGTCTCTTTAGTTGCATTGCTTGAAAAATCCTTTTTCATTTTCTCAAGTTCTGAATTTGGATATGGAGGACTTGAAGAGGAATTTATCAAGAATTGGTTTGGAAATTGAAGGACGGGTGTAAATTTGAGAAGACGTGAAGGGGAAGACGTTTGAGGTTTGTAATTTGTTAGGTTGGTAGAGTGCAGAGGTAGAATTTGTTGGCTTCTTTCGGGCCATCGTGTCTATTACGTGTAGAATTATGAATCTAGTCCTTAACTCTTTTGTTTTTTTGATAAGGTGAGGGGGGGAAATTATGTTGAAAGTCTATCGGATGTTTTGAGTAAAGAACAAGCTTTGGGCAAAAATGGCAAGCTCATTCCATCATTCTTGTTCAACTTTGATTGTTCTTTACTATTATTATTATTGCTGAAGTGTCTTTAAGGTTCTTTACTTGGAATTACTATGCGTTTTTAATCATCTTACTATAATTTTGGTTGCATTTTTGCCTCTCTCTTTTGCTCGTCATTCCGTCAGGCATAACTATTGCTCGGATTGCCAACCTGTTAGGCCTACGACACTCACTGGTTCAACAGGTTGAGATGAGAAAGAGGGGGGGTTTCTTCTTTTTTCATAAAATTCTATTACCGTTTTCAGGCTTTTAGTTTGTAATATATTTTTGTCATTTTTTTCGATAATGTAAGTTTATGTTACGGCAAATAACTAATAAAGTAATTGCAGTGTTCTCCGAGGAGATTTTCTTTCCCAACGGCGTGCCATACAGGTATTCCATATTCGTTCTAAAGAACTTTCAGACTTAGGGTAAGCAAATTAACGTTTTGTTTACTAAATTAGTTTTTAGAAGTATCAGTTGAACGATCCCAGACGTTTGAATTTCAAATAAAAGAGAGAGGGTAAAGTTTTATGTTGATTATTTGCTCGTTGAAAGTTATCCAGTTTGTTGTTTGGTATGGCTTTTCATACGCGTCCGCGCGTGATTTATATAAGATCACGTGACGGATTTCGAACGTCAGTTGTTCTAATGGCTGCGTGACGGTTAGTTGCGTTTTTGCGAGTGGCGGCAATTGAAATTTTTTGCAGAAATAATATGCCGAAAATGAACTTTTTCTGTAAATTTGAACGTTGTCATGTATAATTTATGCATCAGATATCCAAAGATTTTAGAATTTCACGAAGACGAAAACCGGCTCGTCCTTTTCAAGCCTTTTTCGAATTTGGCGCAAAGACGCATCGGTGATTCGGAAGGTACATAAAGTATTGCATAACGGTAGCTTACGTAATTAGGTTTACATAGAATTAATTTAATATTTAGTTAATATTAGGATTAAGTTCGTAGGAAATATAGGTCGTTTATTAATTTGAAATCGTAAGACAAAAAGCGTCTAAAGAAGAATGACGAAAAAGGTTATAGGCGGGAATAACTTGAATACCAAAATGGCACGTACAAAATCAAAAATGAATACGGAAGAATAATTTTAATGGTATAATTTGACTTAATTAGCCACAAACGGGCTTTGAATTAACGCAAAATAAAATTGAAAATTTCGAACTTACAATGCAACTGTGTGGCTTAGTGGTAGCGTGCTTGACTTGTGATTACGTGGTTGTAGGTTCGATCCTGAACGAGGCAAGTGACTATTTGGGTAAGCGAAAGCTGTAATTGGCCTTCCGTCGGGCGGGCATTAAAGCTGTCACGACTTCATTGGCAAGAATCCTTTCTTACACGTAGCGAACTGTGTGCTTAAATGATTAGAATATTTTTGGGCTTAGGAGTTCGCCCACCCCTGGTGTCCGTAAGTGACGTGGGTAGTAATAGTAACAGGCTGGTTAAGGTGACAATAAGAAATCATTTTTCCTAACGTTTCCCGCTCTCGTTTGTCTTGTTGAAATCGCCTTCGTGGGTAGTAACCTTTTTCCCGCCTATGGGCCAGACCTGCAATCGCTATGCTTATTTGGCGTCGGCCTGCTGTTCTTTGGGGCACCCGACCGAGCGCCAGGAAGGGGCCGAGCTCCCCTACCTAGAAATTTTGCCTCATCTACTCGTTGTACATTAGAGGAGGTACCATCTTACACCACCCGGGGCCGCGGCTTTACTTTCCATCCCATCCGACGGGGGAGCGGCGAGTTGCGTTGGACACACCAGTTCTCGTCTGATCACTGAAGTTAAGCAACGCAAGCCCAGTTAGTACTGACATGGGTGGTCGCTCGGGAAAGCTGGGTACTGCTAAGACCCAATAATCGTCGCATTGGTGTAGTGTCTGTGCAGGATATGCATTAGAACTATACAGTGGACGGGTCTCTAATGACCTTGTAGTTGACGGGACCTTAAACTCCAACAAACAATCCATCCGACGGAAGGCGCATTGGGGGGGGGGGGGGCGCTTTCATTAGCCGAAAAGAGGAGCGGTCGAAGAAGCCAACTCACCTCAATTCAGTATTGAACCTAGAACCGTTGACGCAGTATAATCGTGCATTAGACGGTATTTTCACTTAGCCGGCTACCCTAAACGTCAGCTTTATTCGTAGGGGTAATTTCACTCAAGGATACCTGGGAACCAACGACACCATTCTACACCTGTGATTTTTGTACCTATCTTCACGCATTTTTCACTTCATGTAGAAAGGGTTCTTTTCCAAAGACTGAGGTGGTATGGACACGTCATGAGAAGAGGGGAGGAGGAGCTCGTTAGGTCCTTGCCAGGAATGCAGGTGATCGGTAGCACACGGGGCAGGGGGAGACCAAAGCAGACGTGGGAACAGGTTGTCCGTAAGGACATGGCAGTGTGTGGGGTGGACGGGGACCTGGTGGGAGACAGACGGGAGTGGAGGGCTAGAACCCGCAGACCCGACCTTGCCACAGGCGGGATAAGGGTATGTTGATGATGAGGATCTTTTCCGCGCTGGGGCAAGCAACTTCTAACCCTTTTCCCGGCCTACAGCAAGGTCAGGTACTCATCTAGTCCCTCTAAATGGACGCAAGGGTGATATATTGCACGGTGGTTTTCCGCAGCCGGCTGCCGACCAAAGCTGCAACCCCTATGCTTGTTTATCGTCGGTCTACTGTTCGTTGGGGAAGTCCACCGACGAGAGGGGGCGAGCTCCTACACCTCGAAATTTCATAGTAGAGAATTCTTTTACGAGCAAATGGCATCGCATACCACACGGGATCTCGGTTTTACTTGTCATCCGAAGGAAGGCGTACTCTCGTCCCCGAAAGAAGCCACCCCCCCCCCTCGATCCAGTATCGGACCTGGAACCACTGGCGTAGTAAATCGACTTATTGCGCCACAGAAGTAGGTCCTTTCCTGTGCTAGGGCGCCGTCTTTAATTCCCATCTGACGGAAATGGGGGAGCGGCGAATTGCGTTGGACACACCAGTTCTCGTCTGATCACTGAAGTTAAGCAGCGCAACCCCAGCTAGTACTGACATGGGCGCTTGGGAAAACTGGGTACCGCTAATACCCAGAAATCGTCGCATTAGTGTAGTGTCTGTGCAGTCTCTGCATCAGAACTATGCTGTGGACGAGGCTCTAATGACTTTTATAGTTGAAGGGCCCTAAAACCCCAACAAACAACAATGACGGAAATGGGGCTTCTGTCACCCGAAAGAAGACACTAGGTTTGAACCTGAAACCACGGACGCGCGAGTTTAGCACGCTGTTCCCCATCACTTGTCCATTCCGTCTCGGTCGATGCAGGTTCAATCCTGGCTGAGAAGGTCGGTGTCGTTTTTTTTTAGGCCCAAAAGGATGGAAACTCCAAGTACAGTAGATACACTTTCCGTCGTGTAGGGTTTTCGGCGCGGTATGGCGGAATTCTCAGGTGTGCTTCCGACATTTAATAATTCGGTGAACCCCTAAACCAAATCCAGAAATGGAGGGTGGAAGAGTTGAACTCTGATGAGTCGATTGCGGGGCGAAAGTCCAATTCATTATCTTACCACCGATGTCCAGTACTGTCAGCGCATCTCTCATACAGTCGGCTTTTAATTTATGTTTATCTTGGAAGACGCTGCCTATGAAAATATGCCCTTTTTAACCCTCTCTTTCTGTGTGTCCTTACCCTCATCCCATCCCCCTTTCCGCGCACTGCCTCTCATCAACCCCTTCGTTTAAGAATTCACCAGTTAAAAGATTGCATTTGCCGCCAAGTATGCGCATTATTACATTCTTATAGGGAGCGTGTGTATGCGGTGTCGTTTATTGTTGTAAAAAAGTATTGATTTATGAAAGGGCCCCTTCCTTTCCCCGCCCTTTTCTTCCCCCAAAATGAAATAAAAACACATCGAAATGCAATGTGCAGTCTGACAACCCCTTTACTCCCCCGTTTTCTTTCGTATATTGCTTGACCTTTGATCTGGTGGTGGCTAAAGATGCTTATGCTCAAAATCTTGACATGGGACTTTCTAATTTCCTCGACTGAATTGTAAATGACCTAAGTTCATACGTCCCTTTCCCCACCTTTCGTCGTGCACTGGCGAAAGAGTGGCCCTTTCAATATAAGCAGTTATTCACTAGGGCACTTTTGATATTGGATTTTTTTTTTGTGCGCCTGTACGAAATTCTTGAACGTATACATTCATCTTGGGAAGAGCAAGGATTGTGCATATTTTAGGGATGAAACTCTCGTCCTCCTCCACCTTTTTTTTTTTAGAAAGGGGTCCTAACCCCCGCACCCCTTTTCCCCTTTTGACTGTTTTGTGAATAATAGTCCTGACACATTGATGCTGCCGAATTTCTTCTTCTCTGCAGACTTTTCTGCTGTGCACTTTGCCTAACCTTCCTCTTTCATCTTTTTCTTTTGCACATTCACATTTTAACCCTTTATTCCCCCCCCTCTCCCTCTCCCCGACTCCCTTAACCCCTTCATTCCTGTCGGTCCACGGCGCTCCCTCTCCCATTTGCACTGTCATGAAATCTGTTATAGGATTTCACTCTCTCTCATTCAAAAGGAAAATGGAAAACTTGATGATCTTTTGACCTCTTTGGTACCAGATGAAATGGGTCTTGAAACTGTGGTGGAGAGGGGGCGCGTGATGGTGGGCCAAGGGCGCTTTTTGATATTTCTTTAATGGAAAAATCTGCCCCGGGAAACTGTCTTGTGCTGCATCAAGTCAAATATTGCATCTGTTTGTTTGGTTGATTAGTTCTTTTTTTACCCCTCCGCCCACCCTCGGACCATAACTCAACAGTTAAGGCTGTCCATAAAGCCCTCCCTAGGGTCTTGGTACTCTACCTTTCGGTAGTGAAAATAGCAGAATTGGGAAGTTCAATCCCCTCGAAGCTCCCTCCTAAACTGTGTTGGGGAGATGTCTGATGGTGGAGTCACCCTAGGACTCCTTGTCAAGGCCGACTTCAAGGTGTATGACGAGACTGAAATGTCTTAAAGTCAGCACTGGCCGGCCCTGGTTGTGTTTCAAGCGGCTTGTCAACTCTGAAGGTCAGCACCAGTCCCTAACAGACATCTTAGTTTTGTTCTTGTCTTAGGAACAGATCGAAGGGCAGCATCGTGGACTTCGAGGACTCATTCGGCCGCTTCGGAGCAGGGAGACGGGACGTCGGTGAATGTGACATGAGGGTTCCATTGGTGACTGTGGTCCAGGCGGGCCATTGTTGGGTGTAATCCAGGGGCCGGTCTTTGATAAGCATGATCCAGGATTTCCAACAGTGACTCTGGCCGAGGGACGACATAGATCAATGTGGTGCAGTGGTGACATATTCTTGGATGACTGGCCCAGCCCTAATCTTGAAAGAAGTGACTGGGCACCTTTATGAGCCTTGTGAGAGGTGTGCAACGTTTAAAAGGTGGATCTTGGGGCGCCATTGAGGAGTGTGGCTCAAGGGTGACCAGGTTCAACCCTGCTCCAGAATCAAGTCTAAGAGCTCATAAGTGTGCAAAGGCTGAGTTAGGGGGCCATGGTCCAGGTACACCATGGGTGAGAGTAAACCAGATGCACCAACGGTGAATGTAGCCAATGGACACTATCGGTGAATGTAGTCCTGGACTGACTTGTTCTTGTCCCCTGGCACAGAAAAAACCCCACCTAGATATCTCTAAGAGCCCATGAGAAGTGTCCAAAGTGCAAGGGATGGATTCACGGATGCCAACGGTGATTATGACCCAGGGGCTGTATCGAGGAATGTGGCCGAGGGATGATCTACACTGAACTGACTGTAGTTCCTGGCTGAGAAGTTTTGTTTGTTGGTGTTTTTTAGGGCCCTTCAACTACAAGGTCGTTACAGCCCCGTCCACTGCGTAGTTGTGATGCAGAGACTGCACAGACACTACACTAATGCGACGATTTTTGGGTATTAGCAGTACCCAGTGTTCCCAAGCTGCCACCCATGTCAGTACTAGCTGGGGTTGCGCTGCTTAACTTCAGTGATCAGACGAGAACTGGTGTGTTCAACGCAATTCGCCTCTCTGGCTCAGAAAGAGACCTCTAGGCGCCGATTAGGGGCCCATGAGAAAGTGTCGAAAGTCTTCTGTTACTGGGTGGTTGAGGGCCTGATTGGAGTTCGTCGGATGACAGGGAAACAGCTGGTTGTATTGCGTCGGACACGCGAGTTCTTGTCTGGTCAATGACGTTAAGCAACGCAATCGCAGCTAGTACTAGCATGGGTGACCGCTTGGGTTTGTTTGTTTGCTGGTGTTTTAGGGTCGTTGAACTACAAGGTCATTAGAGCCCCGTCCACAGCGTAGTTCTTATGCAGAGACTGCACAGACACTGCACTAATGCGACGATTTTGGGGTATTAGCAGTACCCAGTGTTCCCAAACGGCCACCCATGTCAGTACTAGCTGGGGTTGCGCTACTTGACTTCAGTGATCAGACAAGAACTGGTGTGTCCAACGCAATTCGCCGCTCCCGACCGCCTGGGAACACTGAGTACTGCAGTAGGCTGGACCTTAATGACTGTTGAAGTTGAAGGGCCGGATGATAGGAATGCACCTCTTGTGCTGTTGAGAAAGAAATCAAATGCTCCAGATCTTGCTGTTGTTCTTCATATCATCGTCATTGGTGTTCTTGCAGGGAGCCCTTACTGGAACAGCAGCACTTCTTGAGGTTTGGACTCCAGACCGTCGCCGCCACAACTATGCAAGTTCTTCTTGTTCCTCTTACAAGTGTGTGTCGTGAGTAGTCTTGTGGAGTATTGACGAATTCTTGTCGAAAACATTTAATAATAAAAAAAACCCCGTCTCCCTCCTCTCCCGAATTTATCATCAGACCTGGTTTTTTTTGTATGAATTTCGTAGATGATGATGATGATGAGGATGATAAGAGCTGAAGAAGCTGAATGTGCCACTACCAGAGGAGGAAGTGAATGTTCTGACAGATTTCTCTTTGCCACAAAAGGTGCGTAGAAAGGAAGTGTTCTGCTTGTGCAGAAAGAGGCAAGATGATGATGATGATGATGATGTAGACTAAGAAGAATTTCTGCCTACTTTTTTAAATGACTGACTTAAAGGAATGCAATTTAATTTCTTTTTGCGCAAATTTGGGATCCACGCACCCTGCACCCCATCCGGCCCATCCTCTCATCTTGAAATTTGAATGAATAGAATTCATATTTTTCGGTGGAGTTTCTTTTGATGGCAGTGCTCCTTCTCTCCCCCCCCCTCCTCCGTGATACGTGTTCTGTCAACCATGTAAAGCCTCTCCAAATATAACAGTTATTTCTAGTCTGCAGAAATCGCTTAATTGCACCCTTTCCTTCGCCCCCCCTCTTCTTTCTCACTATCCCCCTCTTCAGTCCCATTCAACCGTCCCGTGCAGGAGAGAGATAGAGAGAGAGAGAGTCGTTTTTCATCAACTGTCACATTTCACGTCTTATTAGGCAGACGTCTTTTCAGGTTTCATCACCAGATGGCGCGCTGAGGAGGTGGAAGGACACTTGCAAGGATGATTAGGTCCTACACAGTTGTTATGGCCTTATTATGTGGTGCAGGGGTGGCGAATCTATTTCTACTGACGTACCAAAAATTTAAGTTTTATTTCTGGATGTGCTAATGTGCCAGATAGTTTGTTACAGGAATCTATAGTAGGGCGCCCTCACTTCCGGTTTGTTACAGGAAATGGAAATTCCACTAATCGATTGGGTTGGCTATTTAACGGAGGCCACGCTCTCTTCGATCTCCCTTTTCTTTCTCTCGTCTCTCTCTCTCCTGAGTCGCCCCTCCCTCTCGCCCCTCTCCATTCACATGTCTCCCTCCTTCTCTCTCGTCTCTCTTCTTTCTCTCCCGCCTCTCTTCTCTCCTTTCTCTCCCACCTCTTTTCTCTTCCTCTCCCACCTCTCTCCTTTTCTCTTCCTCTCCCACCTCTCTTCTCTTCTCTTCCTCTCCCACCTCTCCTCTTTTTCTCTCTCACCTCTCTTCTCTCCCACCTCTCCTCTTTTTCTCTCCCCCTTCTC
>JAAFCE010008813.1:6814-24846 GCA_013389805.1 Trigoniulus corallinus
TAGCGGTACCCAGGGTTGCCAAGCGGCCACCCATTTAGTACTAGCTGGGGTTGCGTTGCTTAACTTCAGTTCCACGTACGGACCTAGGTCATTATGACGTACCGGGTGGAGATCTAGGCTTTTAATCACGTACTAGGTGGGGCGTTAGGCCTTCTATAACGTACCTGGTAGGGACCTAGTCCTTCTGTGACGTACCTGGTAGGGACCTAGTCCTTCTGTGACGTACCTGGTAGGGACCTAGGCTTTCATGACGTCCAAGGTGGTGTACTTCTATGACGTCTCAGGTGGGAGGAAGGCCCTTTCATAAAGTGTAAAGTGTGGATCTGGGTCTTCCAAGGAAGGCCGGGGCTTTCCACAATGCCTCGAGTTGCGACCACCCACGTTGGTACTAGCTGGGGTTGCGTTGCTTAACTTAGGTGATTAAACGAGAACTATGCCGCTCCAGGTAAGGACCTAGAGGTCATTATGACGTACCGGGTGGGGATCTAGGCTTTTAATCACGTACCAGGTGGGGCGTTAGGCCTTCTATAACGTACCTGGCAGGGACCTGGGCCTTCTGTGACGTACCTGGTAGGGACCTAGGATCTCATGACGTCCAAGGTGGACCAAGACCCTTCCATAAGGTCTAAAGTGTGGATCTGGGCCTTCCACACTTCCACGCGTGAGCGGTGGCTTTCCAAAATGCCTCGAGTTGCGACCAAGGTTTTCCATAATGTCCCGAGTGGGGAATTGGACCATTGCAACTCTCTTAGATGGGAGGGCAAGGCCTTCCACGACATACCTTGAGGGGACCTAGGTTTCCCATGTGGTCCAAAGTGGGAAGCTGAGCCTTCCACGCTCCAAGGTAGAGGCCAGGGCTTTTCATAACGTCTCAGGTTACGACCAATGTCTTCCAGACTGTCCCAAGTGGGGAACTGGGCCTTCGCTACTCTCCTAGGTGGGAGGGCAAGACTTTCCATAATATTCCTGAAGAGGACCAAGGCTTTTCATAACGTCTCGGCGTCGAAACCAAGCCTTCCCTAGTGTCCCAGGAGTCGATAAGGGCCTTTCATACCGTACCTGGAGGGGAGATGGGCATTCCATGTTCTCTCAACTGTGGGCCTAGGCCTTCTGTTATGCAGCTGGAGGAGGACCATAATGTCCCAGGTGGAGACCTAAGAACCTTGCCCTTCCTTCACAGGGCACTTTCAATCACTGCTGCCGGTAGTAGGACCCTTTACGGTGTCGTTTGCAAACCTCACAAGGTTGAGCTTAGAACAATATCAACCATCTAGAAATAGCCTCAGGAAAACCCAGAAATAGCCTACTGGACCTAGGTGACGAAACAAACAGTCTTAAAGGCCCCAAACACCGACAAAAGGACTTTCGAATTTATTCCTAATAATCAAAGGTTGATATAGATGACATTGGGACCTGGTCTCAACGTGAAAGAACTTCAAGAATATGACAAATGTGTTTACGGAAAATGAAAGGACCGATTCATCACCTTAGATCTAAAAGGGCCTTCTAAAAAAAGGTCCTTTCAAAGAATACTTTCAAAACGCTGAAGGTTTTTGTCAGCCATCGCTGATGGTGAGAGGTCAGTGACCGATCCATTCTTGAAATGCACACGTTGACTGAATTTCTTCTCGACGATTGTCAAGTTCAAAGGACTTTCACACACAACATGGTCCTAAGTTTTGCAGCGGTCCTGAGCCACTAGTACTGCCCTAAATCTCACATTAGGTCCAATTCTGAATGTCTCAACTCTGAAACAGAATTCGGCCATTACACAGTTTAAGATGTTTTGAAAATTCATCGCAGGTCAATGACCTCCATTTTACTGACATTGAAAATGCACGTAAGAGAAAGTGTCCTTCAATCTGGGCCCTAACAAGTTAAAGTGACCCAAACATCAACAGAAAAGTCTCAACAAGGTAGACAACAAGTAGGACAACAAGGATTTAAACTCTAATTACTAACCCTGAGTCTGGTTCTCCATTATCCTGAAAAAACCCAAAAGTTTTCGACTTGGGGTCCATGGGACAGAAAATATTAGGGCAGTTTACATTAGGGCATGTGACAACCGACTTTAAAATCAACGTCCTAGCTGATGTCCTAACTTCATGTGCATGGCAGAAACCTTCAGGAAACCAAGAAAACCGTCAAAATTCATACCAATTCCTATTAGGGCCACTACTGCCTGGGTCCATCTCAAACCTGTCCTAGTAAGATCGAAGTTTATAGGTCCAAAGCCCTAGCTTCTTAAAACCACGACTTTTTTTTATTCAATCGATGCATGAAACCAGTGAGGTCAATGACCTCTCTCTAAGCACATGACAGGCTTAGTATGAAGAGCGCTTTTTTCAATAGTTAACCTTACCTGCCCTAAAGCATTCCGAACTAGTAATGGACATATTGTATAGGACCATAGTCACCAAAGGCTCAAACTATCACCGTACTGTACTGGCCTTTAGATGGGCAGCCGTTAGGTGGAAAACTGAAAAACGCTTAAAAAAAGGTCGAATAGACACTAAAGAACTAATTTGAGGCCCCTTGGCCCTTGTTCAGAAACCAGAAAAAATGGCCCTTTGCTTGGCAGTAAAACAGTGACCTATTGTAACAACTTACCATGTTTTCGGAATCTAGGTCATTGAGGACATTAGCAATGACATTAGGTCGCCACTGTCTTTAAGAGTAAGTGAGGAATATGGGGCACAGGTATGGTGGACCTAACATAGGGCCGTAAGGTCTAAGGACCGTTTTATCTGACTTTCAGTGCATTGCTTTCTATTGACTGTTTTTCTTAATATGAAAACGGGTCAATGACCTAGTCGCCATCTTGCATTTCACCGCCAGTTTTTTTCTTATTGAAAAGGAGGTCCTTGAGTAAAAAAAAAAAGGGGCGTCACACAAAGGACCATTAATAGCAGAGGACCAATGAACAAGGACCAGACAAAAACCAAAGATCGATTTAGAAAAAGAATTAAGGTACATATCATAAGCACACCGCTTCAACAGGTGAATGACCCCCGTAGTCGACGAAAGGACGTGTGGTCATTCACAAAATACAGCCACCTGCAGCGTCAGTTCCCGAGAGGAATACGGGCCTTGGGCGCACTCACGATTTGGAACACATTTTGGTCTCAGCGTCGCAGCCTATCTGTAGAGACTCCTAGGGTGACAATGGACACCTGCTCAATTTGCAACCTAACTCCTAACCCCAAAATAGAAGGGGGGGGCCTAAAAGCGGTAAGATCTGTCGGTAACTCTACGCTGTGAAAGTTATTTAACACCATGGGGGGAGGGCTCCTAGAGATTTTACCGATCCACACCGTGTAAAAAGGGCTCTTTAAGATTGGGTATCTTTAATAGCTTTGGGATTCTGAGTCCTAGAGGGAAGAGAGGAGACTGCCCCGAGATATTGATACTTAACGCTGGTCTCCCGACCTCTGAAAGTAATTTACCGCTGCCAGGGGAGTGGCTTCTACACTAGAACATTTTACCGAAAGGGCTCTTTAAGATTAGAGATCTTTAATAGACTTGGGAGTCCGGGTACGAGTGGGTAGAGGAAAAGAGGCTTCCTTGAACTATTAAGTTAACGTCGATCTCCTTATTTCTGAAAGTGATTTACCGATGCTTCTATACCAGAGGATTTTACCGATCAGCGGATTGAGGGGCAATTCAAAAACACTAGCAAAGTAGCGATTCTACGGACCTAAGGTTCCAAGGTGTCGTTCGAAATGGCATTCATTGAGCGGACCCAACTGTACGCCGGTAGGGCACGGCATGTAGGCCCTAGCAACAGAACGAAGAGTTGGGATTCAGGGGCAATTCAAAAAACACTAGCAAAGTAGGGCTTCTACGGACCTAAGGTGATGAATTATAGGTTCCAAGGTGTCGTTCGAAATGACATTCATTGAGCGGACCCAACCGTATGCCGGTAGGGCACGGCATGTAGGTCCTAGCAGCAGAACAAAGAGCTGGGATTGAGGGGCAATTCAAAAACACTAGCAAAGTAGGGCTTCCACGGACCTAATGTGATGAATCATAGGTTCTAACGTGTCGTTCAAAGTGACATTCATTAATCGGACCTAACTGAATGACTAAGGTACACTGTGCGGGTGTCAGGTGCGGAATAGGGCAAGAAGGGGGCGGGGAGTGGTGGTGCTGATGGAGGGGCAGTTCAGAAACAGCTGCAAAGAATGTTACCTTCTACAGAGTGCATTACGTCATCCTTTCCACAGGTGGAAAAGAAAGAATCGGGAAGTGAAAATCACGTGGTGGGGTGCATGATGGGAAAGTTTTGTACAAGGGAGTGGGCGGAGCTTGCGAAAGGGGAAGGGGCGGGACTAGGGAAATGGAAGAAAGGGGGACATACACAGAGAGGTGGGGGGAGGGCGAAACGCGTTTCAAACAAATACCAAACTAGGAAGGTCAAGTGTAAATAACTGGCTGACTGACTCGCTGACCCACCAGAGGTCAATAAACTCTGAATTGCTCTCAGTTTTACTCTGCGATGAGCCACGCCGCCATCTTGGCTCATGACGGCATTCCACATTCAGGGTCATTCACCCCTTTTCCACCAACTGGTTTACTTTCCACCACTTCCACCATCGTCCTACTCGCTCTCACAACATAACCTTTTTTCTACTCTTTTTTCGGAAGGAGGAGCAAGGTCCTTTGTCGTCAAACCGGACAACAAACAATGGACACCCCACGAGGGAAGTCTGCTGTCCCAACACAAAATGGCTCAGGAAGAGGATAAGAACTAAGGGCATTCACCTCACCTGAAATGCAGGGTGAGTTAATTCAGCGGCGTCACTGGTGGACGGGTTGCGAACTCCTAAACCGCGGAAAGGGAATTTTGCCTGGGCTCTTTTCCGTGGGAAAGGGGAAGGGCCATCTTATGCAAGGTTGTCCCAATACAAAACGGCTGCTGGAGAGAATGGGGAGTTAGGGCATTCACCTGAAATGCAAGTGGAATGTCTGCCAGGTAGGGCTCCTAAACATTGGAACTTAGCCTGATCTACAAGTACATTGTAAGGGCTCTTTTCCGCGGAAAAGGAAAGGGGCCGGTCTTATGTAAGGCTCCCCCAATACAAAACGGCTGCTGGAGAGAATGGAGAGGAAGGGCATTCACCTGAAATGCAAGTGGAATGTCTGCCAGGTAGGGCTCCTAAACAGTGGAACTTAGCCTGATCTACAAGTATATTGTAAGGGCTCTTTTCCGCGGAAAAGGAAAGGGGCCGTCGTATGCAAGGCTGTCCCAATACAAAACGGCTGCTGGAGAGAATGGGGAGTTAGGGCATTCACCTGAAATGCAGGATAAGTTAATTTACCGGTGCCAATCGAGATGGAGTGTATCTCCCTACACCTGGAAATTATGCCCAATCTTCACGCATACAGAATAGGCCCTTTCCCGTGTAGTGGAGGTGGCATTGCACATCACAAAGAGGGAGTCATATAATGCAAGGCGCTCTCCAGAATCCAGAGGTTATTATACCGACGTTAAGGGCTCTTTCGCGGAGGTTACGTCTGTGCACCTGACAGGAGAGGGACCATCCTAAGCAAGGTGCACTTGGGAATCCCGAAAAAAGTCCGACTGTCATCCCAGGGCTTCAAAATGCCAAGGTCCAAGGTTGTCCGTTCTCCTGGCGGCGATAGCAGTAAAGTGCCCTACCTGCCCTGCAATCGACTGCTTAAAAGTATCCTGCTACACTTAGCCGGCGTGCTTCTGGGTTCAGTAGGACAAAATGGTACTCAACCTTGTAATAGGCGGAAAATCGGTCCATTGCGACTTTTGTCTTTCAGAATGTAGCAGCAACACAAAGGACATTTAAGTCAGGGGAGCGCGATATTCATCGCCAAAACGCTCAAAGGTGAGGCGGAGGGGAAGGGTACCTTTATCCGGGGTCCTTTAAGGGGTCTGCCTTAAGTGGTCCCACACGCATATAAAGACTTTAAGAGGCCTCATATGAGATCAAGGTCCTCTGCCATCAGTGAAACACTTTTCAGGCCAAGGGTATAAAAAAACAAGGACAAAAAAAATCCGGTAAAAAAAACTAATCTTCAGAGAGGGAGAGAGGTCCTTCAACCAGTTGAATTATGGGAATTAGGTAACGCCCGGGGGGAGGGGTGACAAAAACCGTCCCAGACGAGGAAAAAAATTCAAACATCCGAAACAAGTGAAGAGGGCAATGAACTCTGAGACAGAGCGAGAGCGAAAGCGAAAAACGAAGCTGCAAACAATTAAGCCACACATTCATAAAACGCCCTAACCAAAGATCCAACCTAAGTACCCCAGCAACTACAAAGGGCACACTTAATAGAGTCCTAAAGCAACACCCAGGCCTCAATTTCATCGAGAAAACGCCATGCCGCATACATTCGGCAGAAATCGATCTGTCCTGAAGTCGGCGGAAAAGCTTAGTTTGAAGAGTGAAATATCAAAGGGCAGACACGAGTAGGACCTAAAGCCCAATTAGAATAACTAAACTGCCCCAAATACCCAATTAAAACAAACCTGCCCCAATAGCCAAATGTAGAGTGGATTAGGACAGCAATCCGCAACTATCTAATGCCAAACATTTCTCTACGAGGTTGTCCAGAAATCAAGAGGTCAGAGATGCAATTAGGTCGGTAAAACTGCCCTTTCATTCCTTCTGCCCTTTCCCAGGAAAAGAAAACAAACTAAAGAAAGCCTTAGTAGTGTTATATATTTAGCAACCTGTTTTCATTACGGACTGCTCTGATTGGGCGATGATACGACTGTAAGGGGCCGGAAGGGAGAGTAGGGGAGATGGGGGAGAGAAGGGAGCGGGGCTGCAAAAAGAATGGGCCCTTAGGGGAGAGGTAAGACAGAAATTGAAAGCAGATAAGCACAGGTATAAACACAGTGGGCAAACACAAAATCAAAACATCAACAAAAGTTGAACGAAAACGAATCTCAACGAGGTGAATGACCTCAGTCTCCCAGTTTCCAGTTTCACATCAACACCCACCAGGTGGTGTTGTTGACAGGCCACACAGTTGTCATGGCGACGCTATCAAACAATTCAGTGCTATGTAGTGCAGACAGTAATTAGGAGGAGGACAAGCAAGAAAAAAAAAAGAGGTCAACGTATGGAGTAAGGGCATCTCGACGCAGACACGTCAAAGGGCCTTCTACGCATCTTCCTGACCTAAAAAATTTGGCGTCGCATTTTCGAACAATAGGCCTCAAGTGATGGTCCTACAGCACCTTGTAACCATCGTGTGAGTCACCCCTAAACAGTAGAGGGCATTAACCCCGTAGTGATCAACCTGGAATATCAAAGGACCTTTGAATGTCTGATCCAGTTAGATGGGCCGGCTTGGGCTAACCCGGCCCATTCTGCTCGAAGTGGTCTTCAGGGCTCTCTGGGCCTAAGGTTCTCTGGGTCCGTCACGAGTCAGTAAAAGCCATTAGCACCAAGTCGAACAGCCAGAAATATGAATGTCAAAGGGCCTCTGAGTGTAGGATCACGTAGCAGGATGGGCCGGCTACCGAAGATCAAATACTCTAAAGGCTATGATACCCTGAGAACCAAATGCAACTTTAGCAAAGAGTGCGCGCGCTGACAGCTATTCTAGGTCTGCCACGAAAAGGTAGCTGTGTCTTAGGGTGCACAAAGGACCTTTGCTTCAGTTTATCTGGTTCACTGAAATGGGCTCTTAGTTTGTATAGCGTAAGGGCCTCAGCAACTTGAACAAAATGGAGGCAGGCTAACGTAAAATTAGCGAGTGACCAGGGTAACTCAAAAGTTCAACATCTTCGGTAAGGTCCTTCAGTATAAGCGCAGTGAAACGGGTATTTGAGAGACAACTTCCGGTGATGTACAGAACAGAACCTTTATACTTCTGAAATTTATATTACCGCAAAGGGCACCAAAGGACAAAAGGACTTCGCGGCATCATCACTGTAACGTCATCAGCGTAAAATAGGATTCTGAACTCCGCCCCTTTAGTGGCCCTAACTTCGACTCAAGGGCTACTAAGAACAACAACTGGGTGTCAGTCAAAAAGAATCTCAACCTTCACAAAACTTCGACGCAAAGGGCAGGAAGAAAAAACCCAGTCCTTAGCGACACCCTCACCGTGACGTTATCAGCTGAAAAAATTCCGAATCATCTATCGGCCCTAACCCGGAAAACCGACTCAACAACCACAAAGGACAACAGTTGGGTGTCAGTCCTCATCAGTCCCAGCCGTTCAAGATTTCGGGCGCGAAGGGCACAAAACAACAACGCCTTAGTGTGACCCTCACTGTAACGTCATCAGCCCAAAAAGGAATGCCCGAACCCTGTCAACGGGTCCTTTTCAACGAAAATATTGATTCAAGGGGCACCAAGAACACCGGTACTGACTTCCAACCGTTGCCCCTCCAAAATGAGACCCAGCCTTCAACACTCCAAAATGAATGGCAGCCCTTCAAAATCTTAGTTCCAAAGGGCACAAAACGACACAAGGCCATAGAGCTACCCTCACCGTGACGTCATCAGTTCAAAAGTCCGAGCCCTGCCCACGGGCCCTTTGCAACGCCAATCGCGACTAAACTGCGAAAGACACAGGAAGCGGATGTCATCTTTGCTACGGCGTCGTTAGTCCAAATAGAGTCCCACCAACCCCAAATATTTCGACACAAAGGGCACTGTGACGTCATCAACAGCGTTAAAAACCTGACTTGCCAAATTCGAACGCGTCTAGGGCGGCAAAATAGCAACAAGAAAAAAAAAGTGGGATCAACAACCTCCAAATGGCTAACCTATACGGCGAGCGCCACCTCGCGACGACTTTCTCTACTCGCCTTGCCCTTATTTCCACCGCTTTCGCTTCAACAACAACTCACTGTCACCGATACCTTGTTAGCGGTCAACGACCCCGGCTCGTTTTGCCCTGGTGAACCTCCTCTGCCCTGACACATTCACTCGCATTCCAAATAGGCCATGGCAGGAATTATGGGAACGGAGCGATCGGTAAGAAGCGGCTACAAAGCCGCTAAGTCGATCAGTAGTTGAACGTAGCCGCCTTTGCCACTCTTTCAGTTCCAGGCCACATGAGGAGAGGCGGTGGAGCAGAACAATGACGGCACAGGTGGCGCTGCAGCACAGTAACTTCTTCACTGTGTTATTTCAAACAGTCGATCAGCGTTGAAAAGTAATTTACCGACCGATCGGTGCTGAGAGTAATACGCCGAACCCTTCGGCGCCGAAAGTGATTTATCGACCTGATCGGCGCTGAATGATTTGCCGACCGATCGGTGCTGAAACTAATTTACCGACCCGATCAACGCTGAAATAATTTATCGACCAGATCGGTGCTGAGTTACCGACCCCATTGGCGCTGAAAGTAATTTACCGACGCGATCGGCGTGGAAAAGTAATTTACCGACGCGATCGGCGTTGAAAAGTAATTTACCGACCGATTCGCGCTGATAGTTACCGAACCGATCGGCGCTGAAAGTAATTTCCCGACCGATCGGCGCTGAAAAGTAATTTACCGACCGATTCACACTGAAAGTTAGTTACCGACCGATTCACACTGAAAGTTAGTTACCGACCCGATCAGCGCTGAAAGTAATTTCCCGACCGATCGGCGCTGAAAGTAATTTCCCGACCGATCGGCGCTGAAAGTGACTTACCGACCCCATCGGCGCTGAAAGTGATTTACCGACCCCATCGGTGCTGAAAGCTTTTTACCGACGTTGAGGGAAGCAGCTCCCGACTACAACTCTGTGAGATCCGCCTCTTACCTGCCAGAGGCCATTTCATATAACACTCCGGCGCGCTCCCAAACTTTAGGAATCTCCCTGACTTTTCCGTGTAGAAGAGGTCCATACTAGGCTCAGATGTTTCAGTACACGCTGTTCTCATTTGACATAAGATGCGCCGCACTCCTGTTGAGAGGTTCGAATCCCTGACCTGGTAGCGACGCGTTGAGGGAATGGGTGTTCCGAAACCTTGCAAAACCTCACCGCCCTAACCATTCCGTGTAGGAAGGGTCATTCTAGAGCCATTCTAGCATGCGCAAGTACACACGATCTACCCCTAATGAGCCTTTGATCTTTTCTGAAGGTCTTCAATCCCGGTCTCTCCCCTGCCCAGGAAAACCATCATCCCTTCTAACCCTTTTTCCGCCTATGGCAGGGGCCCAGACGCGCCCGGCTGCCGATACCTAATGCCGCAACAACCGCTCGCATAACTAACGTCGGCCTAATTTCAGACGCCGGGACAGTTCCTCACGACCGAGACCAGAGGGCGAGCTTCTACACCTAGGAATTGGGGTTGCTTTCTTTTCCGTATAAAAGAGGTTCTTTTCCGTGTATTGGTGACACGACGGCCAGGACATTTCGGCCAGGATCGAACCCTCAACCACGGGACTCATAACTCTCCCCTTCTAGAAACGCAACCGCTGAGCCAGCGTAACCTCCAGCAGGATGGAAACCTGGGACCCAACGCCCTAGGGCCAACCGCGTGCCCAATTTAATGACTAAAGTACTGAGAAAAATGCAGGAGACCCATTTTCTTTTCCGTGTAGGAAGGGTCCCGTAAGCAAACACGGTGAGGGTGAAGCAGGCTTCATGCCCGATTATACCAGTAGGTGGCACTCAGCTCAATCCGTAACCTAGCAACGGTAAACAAACGGCGGCCATTAAGCAGCATGACAACGGTAGACCCGTACACAACCACAACGTGCTTACCTCTCGATTTCAAGACGTGGGTTCGAATCTGGTCAACAGTCGAATTTTTTCCTGACTTAGGAGCGGAGCGGAAACCGCAAGCACCTCTACCGCACACGAAAAGTCGCTTCCATGCAAAAATGAACCTCTCCTGGGCGGAAAAGTGGACGGATTGCTAAAATCCCCATGTCCTTATTCTACTGCTGAAAATGGCCTTTGGCAACTCGGGGCCAGGGGTTAAATAATATGCAAGAGACACCTATCAGGGATACTCGGGGGTGGGTAGCTATTCGGCTACCCAACCAGTGAATTATAGTGAGAAGGATCGAATCCGACAACGATCATAGGGCCCTTCAACTACAAAGGTCATTAGAGCCCCATCACAGCATAGTTCTTATGCAGAGACTGCACAGACACTACACTAATGCGACGATTTTTTGGGTATTAGCAGTACCCAGTTTTCCCAAGCGGCCACCCATGTCAGTACTAGCTGGGGTTGCGCTGCTTAATTTCAGTGATCAGACGAGAACTGGTGTGTCCAACGCAACTCAAAGGCCACGCAAATAGCTCTACAGCATATGAAAAACCGATAAAGGATCATATAAGGGCTCACGAAAGTCTGACAACTAGGGCTCAGGTCACCATTTTCACCCTGTGGGTTCTTGCCCTGCGCCCTGTCCCCCCTCTCCCCCACACAGCCCACCAGACTACTCATTTAACAGGTTATCAATTTCAAAAGGCAAACAAAACAGATCTCAATAACCAAATAAATAAGAGATAAGCGTCTCCAGGAATCATATCACCAAAAGGAGACAGCAGCCAACGACTGCCCTTTCATCGTCAAAAGGCCAAAGGTCCTAAAGATCGCACATGTGCAAGCAACCAGCTGCAGCCTGCAGCCGCGTGACGTCATCCGCAATCAGTTTACATCAAACATGACACCATTTCAAATACAAACAAACACATTCAAATGACAACAACTCGGATTGCAGCAATTCGTGACCGGCCCTAGGTCAATGGGCCTCAACTCTTAACCCGTTAAACCCCTTTCCCGCCCCTTAGATTTAATTAAAAATACAGGTGCCCTTACCTATATTGGCAGAGGTCCACTCTCGGGCATCTTTGGCAGTCATACAGTCCCCTGTGAGAAGAAAAAAAAGTTCTTTAAGGCCGTTACGTAAACACAAAGGGCTTATTTCATAATAGGACCTAGAAACCCAACAACGGGCACACGAAACATCCTTAACGTTAGAAACCAGTGGTGAGAAAATGGTGCTTTTCTCGTTCGATTTAAGAGCAGTTTGCCAGGAGTCCTTTTCCACAGTTCGAGCCCATCGCAAAGGACCCTGGCCCTAACTTAAGTACTCACAGCGGCGTCTCGCTCTGCGTTACTCAGTCTTACCGGTGCCCCACAATATTTCGGCAATTCAGCATCAAACTCGCAATTGTAAACCCTTTTCCCGCCTATGACAAGGTGAGAACCAATTAAGTACCTCTGGGAACCGGAAATTTCCTTTTCCGCGTATAGAAAGGGTCCTTTTACACGTATAGAAAGGGTCCCTTTCCGTACAGAGGTAACATTTAAAGTAACACGTGACCCCGGCAGGATTTTTGAAATTGAAGGCCTAATTTGGACTTCCGCTCACTCGCCAGCAACACAGCACTAGCCCCTGGAAGGATGGAACCCGTAACCATGGGCTCACTCCAGTCAAGTCAGTTACATGGGTCACCAAGCCAAGGGTCTTCCAATAACGTCACACAAAGGGGCGATCAGGAATTAATGGGACATGTAAACACGAAAACCCTACCATGGATATTCAAGAACTATGATTCAATGGTAACGTGCTTGCAGGTTCGATCCCGGCCAGGAGAAAGACTTCTTTAGGACGAAAGGGCCCTAACCAGCCCTCCGTCCCGAATGACGGCACCGACACCCATATAACGCCATGGTCGTTTGGTGTATACGATGTCTCCACTACACGGAAAGAACCCTTCCACAAAGAGTAGAATGGGCCCCCTATCCCCAGCCTCGTTAACAGTCAATAGCTAGTCATTCAACACTGCAGATCCTCTTACGTCTACAGACCAGAGACAGATGGGGACGCAGAGCCCGAGGCTCAAAACCCCGAGCAGCCCACCAACAAACAGTCCAAATCATTCTCTACACTATTAAAGAACTTCCCGCCCCATTTTAGTGACAAAAGACTTAGGTCATCTCAGCTATTTATGCATCAGGGTTCTGTAACTGCGAACAACGGCCCAGGGCCGAAAACCCGCAGAATTTCCAACACACTGCCCTAAACCAGCGCCTGCTCTAGCACTTATGCCGCCTTGGGGTAAAAGGACAAATTGCCGCCCCTTGAAGCTGCGCTCTGTTCGCGTGTTCTGTTCTCACACTTAGAGCCAAAATGGCGCCCCGGACAAATGCCCGGGTTGCCCCCTTTAGAGCGGGCCCTGACTAAACGCTCGTCGCGAAAGCGGGTTTGCTTTTGTGGTACATTCAATCAGACTTACAGTAGGTCAAGCTTTAAGAAACGATACGAACAACTGATAACTACACTGTCATAGAGCCCTAGGGCCGACTGGAAGATTTTCAGGACCTCAGGGGTCTCAAATCCAACAAACCACTGACAGAGCCCGAGGGCTGCAGAGATGATGATTTGAATGGGTCCCAAAATATATGTCAATAAGAATGTTCTCAAAAACTCTTAAAAATATGACTGCACGGGCCCTTTAGAGGACGAACTCTTGTAGTCCAAGGGTTGAAAAATCCACATCTGACAACGCCTGACTGAGCCCGAGGGCTGCAAAGCTGGGGGTTGGAGACTGAAGGCTGAAAAGGTTCAGAAAATATTTGTCAGGAAAAATCGTAGAAGTATGAAAGCACGTAGCCCGTCTCACAACAGATCCTAGTCGTATGCAGGGGGGCTGAAAAACCCACACCTGACAGAGCCCGAGGGCTGCAGAGATGGGGAGGGGGGCTCAGTAAAAGTTCAGACATGAGCTACTTACAGTAGTCCAGGCTGGTGGTCATTATGTCCTTATTCTTCATGGTTATTCCACACTTTGTATCTCGACTACATTCTTCATCTCCGAACTAGACCCGAGAGCAAAAGAACACCCCCAACTTTTCGGGAGCCCTGACAGTTGCTCCGTGTCCGCCGGGCGGAAACTAGAGGGTGCAAAGGGGTGGGTTTCAGACACCACAGGACACACAGACAAAATGTATTGGCGCGCAGAAAGAAGAAGTGATGAGAGTGAGTGCAAAAACATTTTCTCTTCCACAAGTTCATGAACCTTATCACCCTGAATTCCAAGGACAACCGACTCCAAGGTCACACCCCTTTCAGGGGTGTAATTTTTTGTCGAAAAAAAAAAGATAAACCCTAGGATCAAACTAAAGACTAGAGCAGGGAGAGACTAGAAAAACCAACGCACCATTGGCTGATTCCGTAATGGCGTTGGTCGGCCTAGTCAATATTCAGCCGTGACGTATTTTTCAAGGACCTCTGAGGCCGTCAAACCTCTTTTTTTTCGATCCTCCCCTCCTCCAACCCCAAACAGAGGGCAAAAGGTCCGCTATTTGGGTTAGTAGGGACAACAAAACAGGGACAACGACGGCGGCGATGGAAAAGAGAGCGAATTCAAGGGGAATTTGGATGTGCGTGATCAGTTCACCCACGTGACGTCATTATGAAACCATGAAAGAAGGACCGTTCACAAATTCGTCTCATTCGCCATCTTACTATCTTACTCCTACTCCTTTTCCATCTATGGCAGCAGGACAGGGCCCTGTCTAAGGGGGCGGGGGTAACCCGGACATTTGTCCGGGGCGCCATTTTGGCTGTACGTGTGAAAGCAGAGAGTTGCTCCAAAGGGCGGCAATTTGGTTTTTTTGTCTGGACACACCGGTTCTCGTCCGATCACTGAAGTTAAGCAACGCAACTCCAGCTAGTACTGACATGGGTGGCCGCTTGGGAAAACTGGGTACTGCTAATACCCAAAAATCGTCGCATTAGTGTAGAGTCTGTGCAGTCTCTGCATAAGAACTACACTGTGGACGGGGCTCTAATGACCTTGTAGTTGAAGGGCCCTAAAACAACACCAACAACAACAACTTGTTTTTTTGTCCGGGGTGGCATAAGTGCTAGAGCAGGCGCTGATGGCAGGGTCGGGTAGTCATCTTGTCCCTCTGAATGGACACAGGGTGATATATGTGGGTTTTATCTTCAGCCGGCTGCGGCTGCCTTATTTATCGTTGGTCTATTGTTCGTTGGGGCACTCGACGGTGTCGGGGGTGAGCTCCTACACCTGAGAATTTTACCTCCTCTACCCGTTGCATAAACGTGTCTCGGTGGAGCAGTGGGGAGCAGCGAATTGCGTTGGACGCACAAGTTCTCATCCGACCACTGAAGTTAAGCAGCGCAACCCCAGCTAGTACTGACATGGGTGGCCGCTTGGGAAAACGGGGCCCTGCTAATACCCAAAAATCGTCGCATTAGTGTAGTGTCTGTGTAGTCTCTGCATAAGAACTATGCTGTGGACGGGGCTCTAATGACCTTGTAGTTGAAGGGCCCTAAAACACCAACAAACAAACTAGGTGGAGCAGTGGGTAACACGCTTAGTAACCGGTCTAGGTTCTAGGTTCGCTACTGGTCCAAGGTGGGGTGGCTTCTTTCGGGCGGGAGAGAGGCCCCGAGTGCGCCTTCTTTCGGATGAAAGTCAAAACGAGGTCCCGTGTGGTGCACGATGGCATTTGCACGCCAAAGAACCTTCTCTACTATGCAACGGGTACAACAGCAACACCTAACCCTTTTCCCGCCTTTGGCAGAGTTGGGTGCCCATCCTGTCTCTCTGAATGGACACAGGGTGGTCTATTGGACAATGTTTTTCCACAGCCGGTTGCAGACCAAAGCTGCAACCCCTATGCTTATTCATCGTCGGTCTACTGTTCGTTTGGGCACTCCGCTGACGCAGTTGTCGAGCGCACTTCTATTTACCGTCGGCCTGTTACCAATCAGGGAAAAGTTCTAAGGTCCTACTCCTGGGAGAGTTCTTGGAATCACAGCTTCACGTTCCCTCAGGGGCGAAAGCCGAGTCTGAAAGACCCCCCCCCTACTACACGCATCAGTCAGACCACGAGTCCGGAACATTGGTCATCATTTTTCCGCCTATGGGAGGGTCAGATAAAAACATGGAGGATTTTGGGACCACAGTCTAAAGGACCCCACCACTCCCATCCGTCAGGGTCATCCCAGTTACCACGTACTTATGACATCATTCCCGCCTACGGCCAGGGCACTCACGATTGCCCTATTGGTACATATGAGGTTTTTTACCCAACCGGCTGCCAGCCGAATACTGCAACCCTTTTGCTTACTTATAGTCGTTGGGGCACTTACCTACCCCGACGCCAGGGGGTGCTGGCCTGCCCCTGGAAAGTTTTCCGCAGTACATGTACTGTATTTATGGAGAAAGGGTTCGTTTCCGTGCTGTGGTGACCACGTACACACACCACGGGATCAGGGTTTACTTCCCATCCGACGGAAGCCGCATTTGGGGGCTTCTTCTCGATCCTAGTCGACGCAGTCGTGGGTGGGTTTGTACGATGTCACCAATAAACGGAAACGAACCCTTACAACGCGGAATTACTACAGCATACCTGACAGGTGCGGTGAAATGCCCTGGGAAAGTCACAACTAAGAGGGGTCACCAAAGAGTACCTTCAGTCGGATGGAAAGTAAAGCTGTGGTCCCGTGAGATTGGGGGGGGGGTCCAAAAGACGTCACCAGTGCGCAGAAATGAGCCCTCGCTACACGGAGTTGTAGATGAGGGACACCAATTAATACATCAAACTGTTCGGAGGCGAAAAAGTCCCCAAAAAAAACCTGATGGCCCCACTATTGACAGAAAAAAAACCACCAAAAAAATTCTTTTTGAGGCGCACCCCCACAATAGCCAAAGGCTTATTTTGGTAACTACTGACATTATTTTCAGCGAAGAGAGAGGGGAGAGTCAGACACCCCCGTTCAACTAACGAATAGCCCACTGCCGAAAAAAACCCACGTTCACTACGGCAATGACCTTTCAAGACCGAGGTCATCCAGATGATAATGAGTTCAATCTTTGTCTTTCTCTGCCTCCCTCTTTCTCGGTGTGTGCGGAGCTTAAGTACAATTTTGACACGTTCACAATTGGTCATTTCAAATTCACATCCCACTCCGGCCAATGTCAACATTCGAATAATCAAGGGGTCAAAACTGCCCCCCCCCACCCCAGCACAGGTCATTTATGACCATTTAGCAGCGGATTCTTAACAAGTCCTAATGATAACTTATCTCAATCAGATATCACCAACCTAACAAGAGCACTACAGTAACCATGGCAACGCGTCCCTTCACGGCAGAGGGCGCATCACAGCAGCTGGGCTTATTCACTCATTATGTGCGACCCTGCCTATAGCAGGGCCGAGAACTCCTTTTTGTCCCAATGCGACACATGGCCGATCATCTGCTGAACGGCGTATTTTTGCGCAGCCACCTGCCAACCTAAGGATGCAATCAGCCCTAGCGATGACGTCGGCGCAAAAAGCTTCCGATCCCCATTTGCCCCTAAGCCGAGTTTCAGCTGGCGACGGCTGTACCGTATAGTCGGACGACGATGGCTGAACGTCAACCTTCGGACAGCGACGGCTGAGCCCCCATAGTTAGGCAACAACGGCTGAATCCCCTCCCCCCACAATATAAACAACGGCGACTTAGCCCCCACAATACGACCAACGACGGCTGAGCCCCCACATTTTAGACAACGGCGGCTGAGGCCTCCACATTTTAGACAGCAACGGCTGAATCCTAACAATTTGGACACCGACGGCTCAACCCCCACATTTTCGACAGCATCGGCTGAACCCCCTTAATTTCAATAACGGCGGCTGAGCCCCACATTTTAGACAACGACGGCTGCACCCTCACAGTTGGGCAACGAAGGTTGAACCCCCCACACACACACCACACCATATGAATAACGGCGCCTGAGCCCCCACAATATGACCAGTGACGGCTGAGCCCCCCACATTTAAGACAACAACAGTTGTATCCTCACAAATTGGACAACGACTACTGAACCTCACATTGTGAGCTGCGACGGCTAAACCTCCGCAATTTCGACAGCAACGGCTGAGTCCCCCTCATTTTCGACAGCATCGGCTGAACCCCGAATGTTAGACAGCGACATCTGAGACCCCACAGTTAAGACAACGACGGCTAAACCTCACATTGTGAACTGCAACGGCTAAACCTCACATTGTAAACTGCAACGGCCAAACCTCACATTGCGAACTGCAACGGCCAAACCT
>JAAFCE010008813.1:31377-49549 GCA_013389805.1 Trigoniulus corallinus
TAGCGGTACCCAGGGTTGCCAAGCGGCCACCCATTTAGTACTAGCTGGGGTTGCGTTGCTTAACTTCAGTTCCACGTACGGACCTAGGTCATTATGACGTACCGGGTGGAGATCTAGGCTTTTAATCACGTACTAGGTGGGGCGTTAGGCCTTCTATAACGTACCTGGTAGGGACCTGGGCCTTCCTTGACCTACCTGGTAGGAACCTAGTCCTTCTGTGACGTACCTGGTAGGGACCTAGTCCTTCTGTGACGTACCTGGTAGGGACCTAGTCCTTCTGTGACGTACCTGGTAGGGACCTAGGCTTTCATGACGTCCAAGGTGGTGTACTTCTATGACGTCTCAGGTGGGAGGAAGGCCCTTCCATAAAGTGTAAAGTGTGGATCTGGGTCTTCCAAGGAAGGCCGGGACTTTCCACAATGCCTCGAGTTGCGACCACCCACGTTGGTACTAGCTGAGGTTGCGTTGCTTAACTTCGGTGATTAAACGAGAATTATGCCGCTCCAGGTAAGGACCTAGAGGTCATTATGACGTACCGGGTGGGGATCTAGGCTCTTAATCACGTACCAGGTGGAGAGTTAGGGCTTCTATAACGTACCGGGTAGGGTCCTGGGCCTGATGTTAAGCAGCGCAAGCCCAGCTAGTACTGACATGGGTGGCCGCTTGGGAATACTGGGTACTGCTAATGCCCAAAAATCGTAGCGGTAGTGTACTGTCTGGGCAGTCTCTGCCTAATAACTATGCTGTGGACGGGGCTCTAATGACCTTTGTAGTTGAAGGGCCCTAAAACAGCAACAAACAACAACAACAATAACGTACCGGGTGGGGATCTAGGCTTTTAATCACGTACCAGGTGGGGCGTTAGGCCTTCTATAACGTACCTGGCAGGGACCTGGGCCTTCTGTGACGTACCTGGTAGGGACCTAGGCTCTCATGATGTCCAAGGTGGTGCACGTAGGCCTTCTATGACGTCTCAGGTGCGGACCAAGTCCCTTCCATAAGGTCTAAAGTGTGGATCTGGGCCTTCCACACTTCCACGCGTGAGCGGGGGCTTTCCAAAATGCCTCGAGTTGCGACCAAGGTTTTCCATAATGTCCCGAGTGGGGAATTGGACCATTGCAACTCTCTTAGGTGGGAGGGCAAGACTTTCCATAATATTCCTGAAGAGGACCAAGGCTTTTCATAACGACTCGGCGTCGAAACCAAGCCTTCCCTAGTGTCCCTGGAGTCGATAAGGGCCTTTCATAACGTACCTGGAGGGGAGATGGGCATTCCATGTTCTCTCAACTGTGGGCCTAGGCCTTCTGTTATGCAGCTGGAGGAGGACCATAATGTCCCAGGTGGAGACCTAAGAACCTTGCCCTTCCTTCACAGGGCACTTTCAATCACTGCTGCCGGTAGTAGGACCCTTTACGGTGTCGTTTGCAAACCTCACAAGGTTGAGCTTAGAACAATATCAACCATCTAGAAATAGCCTCAGGAAAACCCAGAAATAGCCTACTGGACCTAGGTGACGAAACAAACAGTCTTAAAGGCCCCAAACACCGACAAAAGGACTTTCGAATTTATTCCTAATAATCAAAGGTTGATATAGATGACATTGGGACCTGGTCTCAACGTGAAAGAACTTCAAGAATATGACAAATGTGTTTACGGAAAATGAAAGGACCGATTCATCACCTTAGATCTAAAAGGGCCTTCTAAAAAAAGGTCCTTTCAAAGAATACTTTCAAAACGCTGAAGTTTTTTGTCAGCCATCGCTGATGGCGAGAGGTCAGTGACCGATCCATTCTTGAAATGCACACGTTGACTGAATTTCTTCTCGACGATTGTCAAGTTCAAAGGACTTTCACACACAACATGGTCCTAAGTTTTGCAGCGGTCCTGAGCCACTAGTACTGCCCTAAATCTCACATTAGGTCCAATTCTGAATGTCTCAACTCTGAAACAGAATTCGGCCATTACACAGTTTAAGACGTTTTGAAAATTCATCGCAGGTCAATGACCTCCATTTTACTGACATTGAAAATGCACGTAAGAGAAAGTGTCCTTCAATCTGGGCCCTAACAAGTTAAAGTGACCCAAACATCAACAGAAAAGTCTCAACAAGGTAGACAACAAGTAGGACAACAAGGATTTAAACTCTAATTACTAACCCTGAGTCTGGTTCTCCATTACCCTGAAAAAAACCCAAAAGTTTTCGACTTGGTTCCATGGGACAGAAAATATTAGGACAGTTTACATTAGGGCATGTGACAACCGACTTTAAAATCAACGTCCTAGCTGATGTCCTAACTTCATGTGCATGGCAGAAACCTTCAGGAAACCAAGAAAACCGTCAAAATTCATACCAATTCCTATTAGGGCCACTACTGCCTGGGTCCATCTCAAACCTGTCCTAGTAAGATCGAAGTTTATAGGTCCAAAGCCCTAGCCTCTTAAAACCACGACTTTTTTTTATTCAATCGATGCATGAAAACAGTGAGGTCAATGACCTCTCTCTAAGCACATGACAGGCTTAGTATGAAGAGCACTTTTTTCAATAGTTAACCTTACCTGCCCTAAAGCATTCCGAACTAGTAATGGACCAATTGTATAGCACCATAGCCACCAAAGGCCCAAACTATCACCGTACTGTACTGGCCTTTAGATGGGCAGCCGTTAGGTGGAAAACTGAAAAACGCTTAAAAAAAGGTCGAATAGACACTAAAGAACTAATTTGAGGCCCCTTGGCCCTTGTTCAGAAACCAGAAAAAATGGCCCTTTGCTTGGCAGTAAAACAGTGACCTATTGTAACAACTTACCATGTTTTCGGAATCTAGGTCATTGAGGACATTAGCAATGACATTTGGTCGCCAATGTCTTTAAGAGTAAGTGAGGAATATGGGGCACAGGTATGGTGGACCTAACATAGGGCCGTAAGGTCTAAGGACCGTTTTATCTGACTTTCAGTGCATTGCTTTCTATTGACTGTTTTTCTTAATATGAAAACGGGTCAATGACCTAGTCGCCATCTTGCATTTCACCGCCAGTTTTTTTTCTTATTGAAAAGGAGGTCCTTGAGTAAAAAAAAAAAAAGGGCGTCACACAAAGGACCATTAATAGCAGAGGACCAATGAACAAGGACCAGACAAAAACCAAAGATCGATTTAGAAAAAGAATTAAGGTACATATCATAAGCACACCGCTTCAACAGGTGAATGACCCCCGTAGTCGACGAAAGGACGTGTGGTCATTCACAAAATACAGCCACCTGCAGCGTCAGTTCCCGAGAGGAATACGGGCCTTGGGCGCACTCACGCTTTGGAACACATTTTGGTCTCAGCGTCGCAGCCTATCTGTGGAGACTCCTGGGGTGACAATGGACACCTGCTCAATTTGCAACCTAACTCCTAACCCCAAAATAGAAGGGGGGGGCCTAAAAGCGGTAAGATCTGTCGGTAACTCTACGCTGTGAAAGTTATTTAACACCATGGGGGGAGGGCTCCTAGAGATTTTACCGATCCACACCGTGTAAAAAGGGCTCTTTAAGATTGGGTATCTTTAATAGCTTTGGGATTCTGAGTCCTAGAGGGAAGAGAGGAGACTGCCCCGAGATATTGATACTTAACGCTGGTCTCCCGACCTCTGAAAGTAATTTACCGCTGCCAGGGGAGTGGCTTCTACACTAGAACATTTTACCGAAAGGGCTCTTTAAGATTAGAGATCTTTAATAGACTTGGGAGTCCGGGTACGAGTGGGTAGAGGAAAAGAGGCTTCCTTGAACTATTAAGTTAACGTCGATCTCCTTATTTCTGAAAGTGATTTACCGATGCTTCTATACCAGAGGATTTTACCGATCAGCGGATTGAGGGGCAATTCAAAAACACTAGCAAAGTAGCGCTTCTACGGACCTAAGGTTCCAAGGTGTCGTTCGAAATGGCATTCATTGAGCGGACCCAACTGTACGCCGGTAGAGCACGGCATGTAGGTCCTAGCAGCAGAACGAAGAGTTGGGATTCAGGGGCAATTCAAAAACACTAGCAAAGTAGGGCTTCTACGGACCTAAGGTGATGAATTATAGGTTCCAAGGTGTCGTTCGAAATGACATTCATTGAGCGGACCCAACTGTATGCCGGTAGGGCACGGCATGTAGGTCCTAGCAGCAGAACGAAGAGCTGGGATTGAGGGGCAATTCAAAAACACTAGCAAAGTAGGGCTTCCACGGACCTAATGTGATGAATCATAGGTTCTAACGTGTCGTTCAAAGTGACATTCATTAATCGGACCTAACTGAATGACTAGGGTACACTGTGCGGGTGTCAGGTGCGGAATAGGGCAAAAAGGGGGCGGGGAGTGGTGGTGCTGATGTGGGGGCAGTTCAGAAACAGCTGCAAAGAATGTTACCTTCTACAGAGTGCATTACGTCATCCTTTCCACAGGTGGAAAAGAAAGAATCGGGAAGTGAAAATCACGTGGTGGGGTGCATGATGGGAAAGTTTTGTACAAGGGAGTGGGCGGAGCTTGCGAAAGGGGAAGGGGCGGGACTAAGGAAATGGAAGAAAGGGGGACATACACAGAGAGGTGGGGGGAGGGCGAAACGCGTTTCAAACAAATACCAAACTAGGAAGGTCAAGTGTAAATAACTGGCTGACTGACTCGCTGACCCACCAGAGGTCAATAAACTCTGAATTGCTCTCAGTTTTACTCTGCGATGAGCCACGCCGCCATCTTGGCTCATGACGGCATTCCACATTCAGGGTCATTCACCCCTTTTCCACCAACTGGTTTACTTTCCACCACTTCCACCATCGTCCTACTCGCTCTCACAACATAACCTTTTTTTCTACTCTTTTTTCGGAAGGAGGAGGAGCAAGGTCCTTTGTCGTCAAACCGGACAACAAACAATGGACACCCCACGAGGGAAGTCTGCTGTCCCAACACAAAATGGCTCAGGAAGAGGATAAGAACTAAGGGCATTCACCTCACCTGAAATGCAGGGTGAGTTAATTCAGCGGCGTCACTGGTGGACGGGTTGCGAACTCCTAAACCGCGGAAAAGGAATTTTGCCTGGGCTCTTTTCCGTGGGAAAGGGGAAGGGCCATCTTATGCAAGGTTGTCCCAATACAAAACGGCTGCTGGAGAGAATGGGGAGTTAGGGCATTCACCTGAAATGCAAGTGGAATGTCTGCCAGGTAGGGCTCCTAAACATTGGAACTTAGCCTGATCTACAAGTACATTGTAAGGGCTCTTTTCCGCGGAAAAGGAAAGGGGCCGGTCTTATGTAAGGCTCCCCCAATACAAAACGGCTGCTGGAGAGAATGGAGAGGAAGGGCATTCACCTGAAATGCAAGTGGAATGTCTGCCAGGTAGGGCTCCTAAACAGTGGAACTTAGCCTGATCTACAAGTATATTGTAAGGGCTCTTTTCCGCGGAAAAGGAAAGGGGCCGTCGTATGCAAGGCTGTCCCAATACAAAACGGCTGCTGGAGAGAATGGGGAGTTAGGGCATTCACCTGAAATGCAGGATAAGTTAATTTACCGGTGCCAATCGAGATGGAGTGTATCTCCCTACACCTGGAAATTATGCCCAATCTTCACGCATACAGAATAGGCCCTTTCCCGTGTAGTGGAGGTGGCATTGCACATCACAAAGAGGGAGTCATATAATGCAAGGCGCTCTCCAGAATCCAGAGGTTATTATACCGACGTTAAGGGCTCTTTCGCGGAGGTTACGTCTGTGCACCTGACAGGAGAGGGACCATCCTAAGCAAGGTGCACTTGGGAATCCCGAAAAAAGTCCGACTGTCATGCCAGGGCTTCAAAATGCCAAGGTCCAAGGTTGTCCGTTCACCTGGCGGCGATAGCAGTAAAGTGCCCTACATGCCCTGCAATCGACTGCTTAAAAGTATCCTGCTACACTTAGCCGGCGTGCTTCTGGGTTCAGTAGGACAAAATGGTACTCAACCTTGTAATAGGCGGAAAATCGGTCCATTGCGACTTTTGTCTTTCAGAATGTAGCAGCAACACAAAGGACATTTAAGTCAGGGGAGCGCGATATTCATCGCCAAAACGCTCAAAGGTGAGGCGGAGGGGAAGGGTACCTTTATCCGGGGTCCTTTAAGGGGTCTGCCTTAAGTGGTCCCACACGCATATAAAGACTTTAAGAGGCCTCATATGAGATCAAGGTCCTCTGCCATCAGTGAAACACTTTTCAGGCCAAGGGTATAAAAAAACAAGGACAAAAAAAATCCGGTAAAAAAACTAATCTTCAGAAAGGGAGAGAGGTCCTTCAACCAGTTGAATTATGGGAATTAGGTAACGCCCGGGGGGAGGGGTGACAAAAACCGTCCCAGACGAGGAAAAAAATTCAAACATCAGAAACAAGTGAAGAGGGCAATGAACTCTGAGACAGAGCGAGAGCGAAAGCGAAAAACGAAGCTGCAAACAATTAAGCCACACATTCGTAAAACGCCCTAACCAAAGATCCAACCTAAGTACCCCAGCAACTACAAAGGGCACACTTAATAGAGCCCTAAAGCAACACCCAGGCCTCAATTTCATCGAGAAAACGCCATGCCGCATACATTCGGCAGAAATCGGTCTCAGTCCTGAAGTCGGCGGAAAAGCTTAGTTTGAAGAGTGAAATATCAAAGGGCAGACACCAGTAGGACCTAAAGCCCAATTAGAATAACTAAACTGCCCCAAATACCCAATTAAAACAAACCTGCCCCAATAGCCAAATGTAGAGTGGATTAGGACAGCAATCCGCAACTATCTAATGCCAAACATTTCTCTACGAGGTTGTCCAGAAATCAAGAGGTCAGAGATGCAATTAGGTCGGTAAAAGTGCCCTTTCATTCCTTCTGCCCTTTCCCAGGAAAAGAAAACAAACTAAAGAAAGCCTTAGTAGTGTTATATATTTAGCAACCTGTTTTCATTACGGACTGCTCTGATTGGGCGATGATACGACTGTAAGGGGCCGGAAGGGAGAGTAGGGGAGATGGGGGAGAGAAGGGAGCGGGGCTGCAAAAAGAATGGGCCCTTAGGGGAGAGGTAAGACAGAAATTGAAAGCAGATAAGCACAGGTATAAACACAGTGGGCAAACACAAAATCAAAACATCAACAAAAGTTGAACGAAAACGAATCTCAACGAGGTGAATGACCTCAGTCTCCCAGTTTCCAGTTTCACATCAACACCCACCAGGTGGTGTTGTTGACAGGCCACACAGTTGTCATGGCGACGCTATCAAACAATTCAGTGCTATGTAGTGCAGACAGTAATTAGGAGGAGGACAAGCAAGAAAAAAAAAAGAGGTCAACGTATGGAGTAAGGGCATCTCGACGCAGACACGTCAAAGGGCCTTCTACGCATCTTCCTGACCTAGAAAATTTGGCGTCGCATTTTCGAACAATAGGCCTCAAGTGATGGTCCTACAGCACCTTGTAACCATCGTGTGAGTCACCCCTAAACAGTAGAGGGCATTAACCCCGTAGTGATCAACCTGGAATATCAAAGGACCTTTGAATGTCTGATCCAGTTAGATGGGCCGGCTTGGGCTAACCCGGCCCATTCTGCTCGAAGTGGTCTTCAGGGCTCTCTGGGCCTAAGGTTCTCTGGGTCCGTCACGAGTCAGTAAAAGCCATTAGCACCAAGTCGAACAGCCAGAAATATGAATGTCAAAGGGCCTCTGAGTGTAGGATCACGTAGCAGGATGGGCCGGCTACCGAAGATCAAATACTCTAAAGGCTATGATACCCTGAGAACCAAATGCAACTTTAGCAAAGAGTGCGCGCGCTGACAGCTATTCTAGGTCTGCCACGAAAAGGTAGCCGTGTCTTAGGGTGCACAAAGGACCTTTGCTTCAGTTTATCTGGTTCACTGAAATGGGCTCTTAGTTTGTATAGCGTAAGGGCCTCAGCAACTTGAACAAAATGGAGGCAGGCTAACGTAAAATTAGCGAGTGACCAGGGTAACTCAAAAGTTCAACATCTTCGGTAAGGTCCTTCAGTATAAGCGCAGTGAAACGGGTATTTGAGAGACAACTTCCGGTGATGTACAGAACAGAACCTTTATACTTCTGAAATTTATATTACCGCAAAGGGCACCAAAGGACAAAAGGACTTCGCGGCATCATCACTGTAACGTCATCAGCGTAAAATAGGATTCTGAACTCCGCCCCTTTAGTGGCCCTAACTTCGACTCAAGGGCTACTAAGAACAACAACTGGGTGTCAGTCAAAAAGAATCTCAACCTTCACAAAACTTCGACGCAAAGGGCAGGAAGAAAAAACCCAGTCCTTAGCGACACCCTCACCGTGACGTTATCAGCTGAAAAAATTCCGAATCATCTATCGGCCCTAACCCGGAAAACCGACTCAACAACCACAAAGGACAACAGTTGGGTGTCAGTCCTCATCAGTCCCAGCCGTTCAAGATTTCGGGCGCGAAGGGCACAAAACAACAACGCCTTAGTGTGACCCTCACTGTAACGTCATCAGCCCAAAAAGGAATGCCCGAACCCTGTCAACGGGTCCTTTTCAACGAAAATATTGATTCAAGGGGCACCAAGAACACCGGTACTGACTTCCAACCGTTGCCCCTCCAAAATGAGACCCAGCCTTCAACACTCCAAAATGAATGGCAGCCCTTCAAAATCTTAGTTCCAAAGGGCACAAAACGACACAAGGCCATAGAGCTACCCTCACCGTGACGTCATCAGTTCAAAAGTCCGAGCCCTGCCCACGGGCCCTTTGCAACGCCAATCGCGACTAAACTGCGAAAGACACAGGAAGCGGATGTCATCTTTGCTACGGCGTCGTTAGTCCAAATAGAGTCCCACCAACCCCAAATATTTCGACACAAAGGGCACTGTGACGTCATCAACAGCGTTAAAAACCTGACTTGCCAAATTCGAACGCGTCTAGGGCGGCAAAATAGCAACAAGAAAAAAAAAGTGGGATCAACAACCTCCAAATGGCTAACCTATACGGCGAGCGCCACCTCGCGACGACTTTCTCTACTCGCCTTGCCCTTATTTCCACCGCTTTCGCTTCAACAACAACTCACTGTCACCGATACCTTGTTAGCGGTCAACGACCCCGGCTCGTTTTGCCCTGGTGAACCTCCTCTGCCCTGACACATTCACTCGCATTCCAAATAGGCCATGGCAGGAATTATGGGAACGGAGCGATCGGTAAGAAGCGGCTACAAAGCCGCTAAGTCGATCAGTAGTTGAACGTAGCCGCCTTTGCCACTCTTTCAGTTCCAGGCCACATGAGGAGAGGCGGTGGAGCAGAACAATGACGGCACAGGTGGCGCTGCAGCACAGTAACTTCTTCACTGTGTTATTTCAAACAGTCGATCAGCGTTGAAAAGTAATTTACCGACCGATCGGTGCTGAGAGTAATACGCCGAACCCTTCGGCGCCGAAAGTGATTTATCGACCTGATCGGCGCTGAATGATTTGCCGACCGATCGGTGCTGAAACTAATTTACCGACCCGATCAACGCTGAAATAATTTATCGACCAGATCGGTGCTGAGTTACCGACCCCATTGGCGCTGAAAGTAATTTACCGACGCGATCGGCGTTGAAAAGTAATTTACCGACCGATTCGCGCTGATAGTTACCGAACCGATCGGCGCTGAAAGTAATTTCCCGACCGATCGGCGCTGAAAAGTAATTTACCGACCGATTCACACTGAAAGTTAGTTACCGACCGATTCACACTGAAAGTTAGTTACCGACCCGATCAGCGCTGAAAGTAATTTCCCGACCGATCGGCGCTGAAAGTGACTTACCGACCCCATCGGCGCTGAAAGTGATTTACCGACCCCATCGGTGCTGAAAGCTTTTTACCGACGTTGAGGGAAGCAGCTCCCGACTACAACTCTGTGAGATCCGCCTCTTACCTGCCAGAGGCCATTTCATATAACACTCCGGCGCGCTCCCAAACTTTAGGAATCTCCCTGACTTTTCCGTGTAGAAGAGGTCCATACTAGGCTCAGATGTTTCAGTACACGCTGTTCTCATTTGACATAAGATGCGCCGCACTCCTGTTGAGAGGTTCGAATCCCTGACCTGGTAGCGACGCGTTGAGGGAATGGGTGTTCCGAAACCTTGCAAAACCTCACCGCCCTAACCATTCCGTGTAGGAAGGGTCATTCTAAAGCCATTCTAGCATGCGCAAGTACACACGATCTACCCCTAATGAGCCCTTGATCTTTTCTGAAGGTCTTCAATCCCGGTCTCTCCCCTGCCCAGGAAAACCATCATCCCTTCTAACCCTTTTTCCGCCTATGGCAGGGGCCCAGACGCGCCCGGCTGCCGATACCTAATGCCGCAACAACCGCTCGCATAACTAACGTCGGCCTAATTTCAGACGCCGGGACAGTTCCTCACGACCGAGACCAGAGGGCGAGCTTCTACACCTAGGAATTGGGGTTGCTTTCTTTTCCGTATAAAAGAGGTTCTTTTCCGTGTATTGGTGACACGACGGCCAGGACATTTCGGCCAGGATCGAACCCTCAACCACGGGACTCATAACTCTCCCCTTCTAGAAACGCAACCGCTGAGCCAGCGTAACCTCCAGCAGGATGGAAACCTGGGACCCAAACGCCCTAGGGCCAACCGCGTGCCCAATTTAATGGCTAAAGTACTGAGAAAAATGCAGGAGACCCATTTCCTTTTCCGTGTAGGAAGGGTCCCGTAAGCAAACACGGTGAGGGTGAAGCAGGCTTCATGCCCGATTGTACCAGTAGGTGGCACTCAGCTCAATCCGTAACCTAGCAACGGTAAACAAACGGCGGCCATTAAGCAGCATGACAACGGTAGACCCGTACACAACCACAACGTGCTTACCTCTCGATTACAAGACGTGGGTTCGAATCTGGTCAACAGTCGAATTTTTTCCTGACTTAGGAGCGGAGCGGAAACCGCAAGCACCTCTACCGCACACGAAAAGTCGCTTCCATGCAAAAATGAACCTCTCCTGGGCGGAAAAGTGGACGGATGGCTAAAATCCCCATGTCCTCATTCTACTGCTGAAAATGGCCTTTGGCAACTCGGGGCCAGGGGTTAAATAATATGCAAGAGGCACCTATCAGGGATACTCGGGGGTGGGTAGCTATTCGGCTACCCAACCAGTGAATCATAGTGAGAAGGATCGAATCCGACAACGATCATAGGGCCCTTCAACTACAAAGGTCATTAGAGCCCCATCACAGCATAGTTCTTATGCAGAGACTGCACAGACAGTACACTAATGCGACGATTTTTTGGGTATTAGCAGTACCCAGTTTTCCCAAGCGGCCACCCATGTCAGTACTGGCTGGGGTTGCGCTGCTTAACTTCGGTTATCAGACGAGAACTGGTGTGTCCAATGCAACTCAAAAGGCCACGCAAACAGCTCTGCAGCATATGAAAAACCGATAAAGGATCATCTAAGGGCTCACGAAAGTTGACAACTAGGGCTCAGGTCACCATTTTCACCCTGTGGGTGCTTGTCCTGCGCCCTGTCCCCCTCTCCCCCACACAGCCCACCAGACTACTCATTTAACAGGTTATCAATTTCAAAAGGCAAACAAAACAGATCTCAATAACCAAATAAATAAGAGATAAGCGTCTCCAGGAATCATATCACCAAAAGGAGACAGCAGCCAACGACTGCCCTTTCATCGTCAAAAGGCCAAAGGTCCTAAAGATCGCGCATGTGCAAGCAACCAGCTGCAGCCTGCAGCCGCGTGACGTCATCCGCAATCAGTTTACATCAAACATGACACCATTTCAAATACAAACAAACACATTCAAATGACAACAACTCGGATTGCAGCAATTCGTGACCGGCCCTAGGTCAATGGGCCTCAACTCTTAACCCGTTAAACCCCTTTCCCGCCCCTTAGATTTAATTAAAAATACAGGTGCCCTTACCTATATTGGCAGAGGTCCACTCTCGGGCATCTTTGGCAGTCATACAGTCCCCTGTGAGAAGAAAAAAAAGTTCTTTAAGGCCGTTACGTAAACACAAAGGGCTTATTTCATAATAGGACCTAGAAACCCAACAACGGGCACACGAAACATCCTTAACGTTAGAAACCAGTGGTGAGAAAATGGTGCTTTTCTCGTTCGATTTAAGAGCAGTTTGCCAGGAGTCCTTTTCCACAGTTCGAGCCCATCGGAAAGGACCCTGGCCCTAACTTAAGTACTCACAGCGGCGTCTCGCTCTGCGTTACTCAGTCTTACCGGTGCCCCACAATATTTCGGCAATTCAGCATCAAACTCGCAATTGTAAACCCTTTTCCCGCCTATGACAAGGTGAGAACCAATTAAGTACCTCTGGGAACCGGAAATTTCCTTTTCCGCGTATAGAAAGGGTCCTTTTACACGTATAGAAAGGGTCCCTTTCCGTACAGAGGTAACATTTAAAGTAACACGTGACCCCGGCAGGATTTTTGAAATTGAAGGCCTAATTTGGACTTCCGCTCACTCGCCAGCAACACAGCACTAGCCCCTGGAAGGATGGAACCCGTAACCATGGGCTCACTCCAGTCAAGTCAGTTACATGGGTCACCAAGCCAAGGGTCTTCCAATAACGTCACACAAAGGGGCGATCAGGAATTAATGGGACATGTAAACACGAAAACCCTACCATGGATATTCAAGAACTATGATTCAATGGTAACGTGCTTGCAGGTTCGATCCCGGCCAGGAGAAAGACTTCTTTAGGACGAAAGGGCCCTAACCAGCCCTCCGTCCCGAATGACGGCACCGACACCCATATAACGCCATGGTCGTTTGGTGTATACGATGTCTCCACTACACGGAAAGAACCCTTCCACAAAGAGTAGAATGGGCCCCCTATCCCCAGCCTCGTTAACAGTCAATAGCTAGTCATTCAACACTGCAGATCCTCTTACGTCTACAGACCAGAGACAGATGGGGACGCAGAGCCCGAGGCTCAAAACCCCGAGCAGCCCACCAACAAACAGTCCAAATCATTCTCTACACTATTAAAGAACTTCCCGCCCCATTTTAGTGACAAAAGACTTAGGTCATCTCAGCTATTTATGCATCAGGGTTCTGTAACTGCGAACAACGGCCCAGGGCCGAAAACCCGCAGAATTTCCAACACACTGCCCTAAACCAGCGCCTGCTCTAGCACTTATGCCGCCTTGGGGTAAAAGGACAAATTGCCGCCCCTTGAAGCTGCGCTCTGTTCGCGTGTTCTGTTCTCACACTTAGAGCCAAAATGGCGCCCCGGACAAATGCCCGGGTTGCCCCCTTTAGAGCGGGCCCTGACTAAACGCTCGTCGCGAAAGCGGGTTTGCTTTTGTGGTACATTCAATCAGACTTACAGTAGGTCAAGCTTTAAGAAACGATACGAACAACTGATAACTACACTGTCATAGAGCCCTAGGGCCGACTGGAAGATTTTCAGGACCTCAGGGGTCTCAAATCCAACAAAGCACTGACAGAGCCCGAGGGCTGCAGAGATGATGATTTGAATGGGTCCCAAAATATATGTCAATAAGAATGTTCTCAAAAACTCTTAAAAATATGACTGCACGGGCCCTTTAGAGGACGAACTCTTGTAGTCCAAGGGTTGAAAAATCCACATCTGACAACGCCTGACTGAGCCCGAGGGCTGCAAAGCTGGGGGTTGGAGACTGAAGGCTGAAAAGGTTCAGAAAATATTTGTCAGGAAAAATCGTAGAAGTATGAAAGCACGTAGCCCGTCTCACAACAGATCCTAGTCGTATGCAGGGGGCTGAAAAACCCACACCTGACAGAGCCCGAGGGCTGCAGAGATGGGGAGGGGGGCTCAGTAAAAGTTCAGACATGAGCTACTTACAGTAGTCCAGGCTGGTGGTCATTATGTCCTTATTCTTCATGGTTATTCCACACTTTGTATCTCGACTACATTCTTCATCTCCGAACTAGACCCGAGAGCAAAAGAACACCCCCAATTTTTCGGGAGCCCTGACAGTTGCTCCGTGTCCGCCGGGCGGAAACTAGAGGGTGCAAAGGGGTGGGTTTCAGACACCACAGGACACACAGACAAAATGTATTGGCGCGCAGAAAGAAGAAGTGATGAGAGTGAGTGCAAAAACATTTTCTCTTCCACAAGTTCATGAACCTTATCACCCTGAATTCCAAGGACAACCGACTCCAAGGTCACACCCCTTTCAGGGGTGTAATTTTTTGTCGAAAAAAAAAAGATAAACCCTAGGATCAAACTAAAGACTAGAGCAGGGAGAGACTAGAAAAACCAACGCACCATTGGCTGATTCCGTAATGGCGTTGGTCGGCCTAGTCAATATTCAGCCGTGACGTATTTTTCAAGGACCTCTGAGGCCGTCAAACCTCTTTTTTTTCGATCCTCCCCTCCTCCAACCCCAAACAGAGGGCAAAAGGTCCGCTATTTGGGTTAGTAGGGACAACAAAACAGGGACAACGACGGCGGCGATGGAAAAGAGAGCGAATTCAAGGGGAATTTGGATGTGCGTGATCAGTTCACCCACGTGACGTCATTTGAAACCATGAAAGAAGGACCGTTCACAAATTCGTCTCATTCGCCATCTTACTATCTTACTCCTACTCCTTTTCCATCTATGGCAGCAGGACAGGGCCCTCTCTAAGGGAGCGGGGGTAACCCGGATATTGGTCCGGGGCGTCATTTTGGCTGTACGTGTGAAAGCAGAGAGTTGCTCCAAAGGGCGGCAATTTGGTTTTTATGTCTGGACACACCGGTTCTCGTCCGATCACTGAAGTTAAGCAACGCAACTCCAGCTAGTACTGACATGGGTGGCCGCTTGGGAAAACTGGGTACTGCTAATACCCAAAAATCGTCGCATTAGTGTAGAGTCTGTGCAGTCTCTGCATAAGAACTACACTGTGGACGGGGCTCTAATGACCTTGTAGTTGAAGGGCCCTAAAACAACACCAACAACAACAACTTGTTTTTTTGTCCGGGGTGGCATAAGTGCTAGAGCAGGCGCTGATGGCAGGGTCGGGTAGTCATCTTGTCCCTCTGAATGGACACAGGGTGATATATGTGGGTTTTATCTTCAGCCGGCTGCGGCTGCCTTATTTATCGTTGGTCTATTGTTCGTTGGGGCACTCGACGGTGTCGGGGGTGAGCTCCTACACCTGAGAATTTTACCTCCTCTACCCGTTGCATAAACGTGTCTCGGTGGAGCAGTGGGGAGCAGCGATTTGCGTTGGACGCACAAGTTCTCATCCGACCACTGAAGTTAAGCAGCGCAACCCCAGCTAGTACTGACATGGGTGGCCGCTTGGGAAAACGGGGCCCTGCTAATACCCAAAAATCGTCGCATTAGTGTAGTGTCTGTGTAGTCTCTGCATAAGAACTATGCTGTGGACGGGGCTCTAATGACCTTGTAGTTGAAGGGCCCTAAAACACCAACAAACAAACTAGGTGGAGCAGTGGGTAACACGCTTAGTAACCGGTCTAGGTTCTAGGTTCGCTACTGGTCCAAGGTGGGGTGGCTTCTTTCGGGCGGGAGAGAGGCCCCGAGTGCGCCTTCTTTCGGATGAAAGTCAAAACGAGGTCCCGTGTGGTGCACGATGGCATTTGCACGCCAAAGAACCTTCTCTACTATGCAACGGGTACAACAGCAACACCTAACCCTTTTCCCGCCTTTGGCAGAGTTGGGTGCCCATCCTGTCTCTCTGAATGGACACAGGGTGGTCTATTGGACAATGTTTTTCCACAGCCGGTTGCAGACCAAAGCTGCAACCCCTATGCTTATTCATCGTCGGTCTACTGTTCGTTTGGGCACTCCGCTGACGCAGTTGTCGAGCGCACTTCTATTTACCGTCGGCCTGTTACCAATCAGGGAAAAGTTCTAAGGTCCTACTCCTGGGAGAGTTCTTGGAATCACAGCTTCACGTTCCCTCAGGGGCGAAAGCCGAGTCTGAAAGACCCCCCCCCTACTACACGCATCAGTCAGACCACGAGTCCGGAACATTGGTCATCATTTTTCCGCCTATGGGAGGGTCAGATAAAAACATGGAGGATTTTGGGACCACAGTCTAAAGGACCCCACCACTCCCATCCGTCAGGGTCATCCCAGTTACCACGTACTTATGACATCATTCCCGCCTACGGCCAGGGCACTCACGATTGCCCTATTGGTACATATGAGGTTTTTTACCCAACCGGCTGCCAGCCGAATACTGCAACCCTTTTGCTTACTTATAGTCGTTGGGGCACTTACCTACCCCGACGCCAGGGGGTGCTGGCCTGCCCCTGGAAAGTTTTCCGCAGTACATGTACTGTATTTATGGAGAAAGGGTTCGTTTCCGTGCTGTGGTGACCACGTACACACACCACGGGATCAGGGTTTACTTCCCATCCGACGGAAGCCGCATTTGGGGGCTTCTTCTCGATCCTAGTCGACGCAGTCGTGGGTGGGTTTGTACGATGTCACCAATAAACGGAAACGAACCCTTACAACGCGGAATTACTACAGCATACCTGACAGGTGCGGTGAAATGCCCTGGGAAAGTCACAACTAAGAGGGGTCACCAAAGAGTACCTTCAGTCGGATGGAAAGTAAAGCTGTGGTCCCGTGAGATTGGGGGGGGGGTCCAAAAGACGTCACCAGTGCGCAGAAATGAGCCCTCGCTACACGGAGTTGTAGATGAGGGACACCAATTAATACATCAAACTGTTCGGAGGCGAAAAAGTCCCCAAAAAAAACCTGATGGCCCCACTATTGACAGAAAAAAAACCACCAAAAAAATTCTTTTTGAGGCGCACCCCCACAATAGCCAAAGGCTTATTTTGGTAACTACTGACATTATTTTCAGCGAAGAGAGAGGGGAGAGTCAGACACCCCCGTTCAACTAACGAATAGCCCACTGCCGAAAAAAACCCACGTTCACTACGGCAATGACCTTTCAAGACCGAGGTCATCCAGATGATAATGAGTTCAATCTTTGTCTTTCTCTGCCTCCCTCTTTCTCGGTGTGTGCGGAGCTTAAGTACAATTTTGACACGTTCACAATTGGTCATTTCAAATTCACATCCCACTCCGGCCAATGTCAACATTCGAATAATCAAGGGGTCAAAACTGCCCCCCCCCACCCCAGCACAGGTCATTTATGACCATTTAGCAGCGGATTCTTAACAAGTCCTAATGATAACTTATCTCAATCAGATATCACCAACCTAACAAGAGCACTACAGTAACCATGGCAACGCGTCCCTTCACGGCAGAGGGCGCATCACAGCAGCTGGGCTTATTCACTCATTATGTGCGACCCTGCCTATAGCAGGGCCGAGAACTCCTTTTTGTCCCAATGCGACACATGGCCGATCATCTGCTGAACGGCGTATTTTTGCGCAGCCACCTGCCAACCTAAGGATGCAATCAGCCCTAGCGATGACGTCGGCGCAAAAAGCTTCCGATCCCCATTTGCCCCTAAGCCGAGTTTCAGCTGGCGACGGCTGTACCGTATAGTCGGACGACGATGGCTGAACGTCAACCTTCGGACAGCGACGGCTGAGCCCCCATAGTTAGGCAACAACGGCTGAATCCCCTCCCCCCACAATATAAACAACGGCGACTTAGCCCCCACAATACGACCAACGACGGCTGAGCCCCCACATTTTAGACAACGGCGGCTGAGGCCTCCACATTTTAGACAGCAACGGCTGAATCCTAACAATTTGGACACCGACGGCTCAACCCCCACATTTTCGACAGCATCGGCTGAACCCCCTTAATTTCAATAACGGCGGCTGAGCCCCACATTTTAGACAACGACGGCTGCACCCTCACAGTTGGGCAACGAAGGTTGAACCCCCCACACACACACCACACCATATGAATAACGGCGCCTGAGCCCCCACAATATGACCAGTGACGGCTGAGCCCCCCACATTTAAGACAACAACAGTTGTATCCTCACAAATTGGACAACGACTACTGAACCTCACATTGTGAGCTGCGACGGCTAAACCTCCGCAATTTCGACAGCAACGGCTGAGTCCCCCTCATTTTCGACAGCATCGGCTGAACCCCGAATGTTAGACAGCGACATCTGAGACCCCACAGTTAAGACAACGACGGCTAAACCTCACATTGTGAACTGCAACGGCTAAACCTCACATTGTAAACTGCAACGGCCAAACCTCACATTGCGAACTGCAACGGCCAAACCT
>JAAFCE010008816.1:0-12121 GCA_013389805.1 Trigoniulus corallinus
CCGTTTGGGAAAACTGGGCACTGCTACTACCCAAAAATCGTCACATTAGTGTAGTGTCTGTGCAGTCCCTGCATCAGAACTACGCAGTGGACGGGGCCCTAATGACCTTGTAGTTGAATGGCCCTAAAACCATTGACAATGGAGGCGGGGGAGCTCCTAAGTGTTCCTTCACTTCCGGCTGAGACGTAAAGCCTGGAGTGGCGTGTAGGATGTCACCACTGCACGGAAAGGACCCTTTCTACACGGAATGTACTTGGTACGCGTAGGAGACGACAAACTTCCAGGTGTGTGGGAGTTCACACGGTAATTCCCGGGGCGTCGGTAAATTACCTTTGACGGTAGAGAGGCCGACGTTGATCACATAACCGCCCTACCCCAGCCCCCCCCAAACCCCGTCACGTGATTGTTCCAGACTTGATTTGCCTGCTGCATTGTGGCGGAAGTGGAATTGGATTGTCTTACAGCCCACGTGTCGTCGTCGTCTTGGATCGATAAACGACAAACGTCTTAGCGGAAGTAACTTACGGTGCTGGGGTCAACGTTCTGCGGAGCGTAATGAGTCTCCAAATGAGGTCTTATTTCGGCAATTGGAGGGGGAGGGGGCCCTCTGGGGATCACAAGGCGCCCATTTACCATTCTGCAGCATAGTACAATGACTCTGGTTAATGTCAAAGGGCTATAAGAATTGCCGGTTCCTATGATAGCCCTGGTGGGAGGAAGTGCTTTTAGGAAGCTGAGTGCAAAACAAAAACGGTCATTGACCTCTTGAGTTTCTTGTACAGGTGAAAATCACGTGACTGACTCTGAGGGTCAGCCTTGGGCTTTCCGTACTGGAGATTCAGGCCGTCGTAGGTCCAGATCCCACTCAGCCCATACTGACTATTGACTCCCATTTAGAGGTCCATCATCAGCGTGCACTCAACGTACCTTTGACACGTCCCATTGACTGGAGGCGCCTTTGAACAGACGGGAAATGACCGTTTGGCCGTTTCTTAGGGTCTTTTGAACCATAAGGGCAGTTTCGGGAACTGACCGGTGTTCTATTGGTCCATTCGCAGTGGACCTAGATGGTGACCTAATTAGTTGATGTGCAGCTAATGTGTGACTTTAAAGGAAACCACCTTTGCTAAACCGGTCCTTTTAAACCATAAGGGCCGTTTCAGGATTTAAGACAGGTATGGTCTTGTTCATCTTCTGAATAGAACCGGAAGTTCCTCCTTGTTACTGTAAGGGCCTTAGAAATAAAAGTTGCAAATGGCGTCGCCAGAAATGGATTCCAAACATTCCACGGTTAAAGTTCTAAGGGCACATTCCTACCTGCTGGCCCCACCTGGGATAGGACAAATAATATAACGCTAGTACTTGAAGCTTGTTTCTTGTATCAAAGGGCCCAGGGTTTGAGTCTTTATCCAGGCTGCCGGGGCTGCCCTGGTAACTTGTTAGCGTGGTAGAGTTCTGGTTATCTGATACTCAAGGGCCTTATGTTTTTAAGAATCTATGGGTGTCGCACTCTTAAGGACCATCCCTATGCTCAAATCAGGTAGGGCATTTTGGCCCATTGATGTTGTTCCCTAGTAGGAACTTCAAATGACGTCATTAGCCAGACGTGGCGGATTTCATGCTGCACCTGGCCCGAGGAACAGAGGGGGGAAAGAGAACTTTCTTCCGGTTTTGGGTCTCTTTATTTTTTTTGGCCCTTTTGTATATGGACCTTTGTCTGCCACCACGCCTTTTTCTTCTCGTTTACACTCCTCATTCATTGTCGATTTTAACAGTTAAAGGTCTCTTCCGCATTTTCATTTTTTTGTGGGTAACTGGCTGGAAATTGACACTGCCCTTTGTAGTAAGGACCTATCACTATAAGCTATTTAGAAACTGCCCTTTGAAGATGTAAAGGTAGCTAGAAGAAAGTGACGATTCGCCCATCCCATTAGATCTTGTTATGCAAAGGGCGGTTTTCCTCGCTAAGGTATGAGTCCGATGATTTGGTCCTTTCCCCCAGCCTGCGGGCTTATTCAAGGTCTGTTTTAAGTCATCTTACGTAAGTGTCTAATGAGCGTAAAAAGGTCCTTTTCAGCAGCGGTCATTGATTTGCCTTTCAGATTACTTTAGGGCCTCCAGGCACTAATTGAGGCTTGTAAGAGGTCCTTGAAGTGCCAAGCTATGAAACTGCCAGCCAGGGATGTTCAAAATCACAAGTCAAGTTTAGGGCCTGATTATTTTCGGCCCTTAGTCTTAGGGTCCAACTCTAGCTTTAGTATGCAAAGGGCATATTACGTGATCGTGTATCGATAGTTTGAAGCCTGCTCGTGGCCAATGAAGTATTTTAGGATGGAGTACCAGATGGAGTGATTTAGGAAATGGGCCCTTTCCTGCACCCTACTTACCGGAAATAATTTGCAGGCTGCCGTTTTTAAACGGCATTATTTCGGAAAATGATTGATGGGGTGCACGTGCCCTTAGATATATTTTTTTATGTTGAACCTGGAGTTTTTTTGGGAATCTGAAGGACCTGCAATTGTCTCCTTCTCTCTTTCTAGGTGGGTCCCTTTCGATTCCGTCTTCCTGAAGAGGTCTTTTTAGGCGCTGTTGACACCCTCTGTTTTTATAGGTCCATCTCTATTTTAGGACACATTCTTACATCTAACGGGACATTGGTTATTGTATGTCCAATTGTTTGTCTACGTGTGAGAGTGCTCATAGGAAGGGTCCTTTTCAGTTTAGGACCGTTATTCTCTTGGTTCTTTTGTTAGAAACGTCTGTCGTCGACATGGTCACTAGGGTTCATCAGCTGCTGCCCTTTTTCTCTCGGTTGGTGTCCACTCTGTAAACATAACTTTCTAATTAGGGCCGTTCAAAAAAGGAAGTGGGAGGTAAGGGACCAGAGGTTAGACTTTTCTTTACCGGCATTCTTAGGTCCTTTTCTTTGCCCTCTTCATGAGAACTAAAGGGGCCTTTCTCCCCTCAGTTTCTCCTTGACCACAAATATTCTTCTCTGGAATGGGTCCTTTACCACCTCCTCACGTAACGTCTCCTAAAATAGGTCCATTAACTTTTTGTGCATTGGGTTACATAATGGCGCTGATTTTTTTGCCCTAGGACACTATTCCCCCCTCCCGGCCTGGCACCGTTACAGAAACAACGGTACTTAATCAGTGTCCTTCATATCCCCTCCCTCTCCCTCCTGCCCCACCTTTTCACTCTCTCTACCTACTTAAATTACCGCCCTAGGCCCTTTTCTACACACCTGTCATTTAAGTGTCAGTGGCCCATTGGAAGTGTTTTCGCTTTCCAAGAAGTTTAGGGCTTGGTATTGGGCAGAAAGAAATAAAGAGGACGTTTGATGTTGACCTTTAGGCCGTTACTTAACGTTAGGTAAGGGCCTTGACCCCTTCCACTAATTATCTCTTGTCCGCCCTCTCACTTTCTTCGGTGATTTTCTTTTGTTCGACAAAGGACCATTTAGAGCCGGGGAGCCCTAAATACCACGAATTGCGCAAGGGATAATTACAGAGGTCTTGGGGAATGTTGCATTATTGTTGTTGATGCTGTTGACCGGCAAACCTTGAACTCTGGCAGGTAGGGTCTCCTTCAGGGCTCTTTTTTACAGGGTGGGGGCGGTCTGACTCTAGGACCGTTGAAACCGGTCCTAGCAAGTCAGGATTAGTAGTTGAGTTCAATGGTCTTTACATGTTTTCTCTAAATCCTGTTGTGTAGAATGAGCAGCATACTTCAGGGCTGCAAGAACCTGAAGGGGGCCTTGTCCTCTGTCAGATGAAAACCAGGCCCCGAATTCAGCTGTTTCAGGTCTCTCGTTTTGGTGGCTCTGGACGAGGTAAGCAGCTTCTTTCTTCCCCTTAAAAGGGGGGGGGAAATGCCATTGCTGGAACCGGAAGTGGACCAGAGCCTTATCCTCTTGCAGGGCAAAACAGGCTCTTCTCTTTGGTAACTCGGAGGTTCTTGGCTCGTTAGTTCACTGTTTCTGGTTCCGCTTAGGGCGAGGTGAGTAGCTTCTTTCGCGCCCCTAACAGAAAGAGATGCCATTGACAGGAACCGGAAGTGAACCTCTCAGGAGAAAACCCTGCCCTCCGTTTCAAACATTCCAGGCTCAGCGCTTTGTTGGTTCGGAGATTGTTCCTCGTTTAATTTCTCGTCCTGCGCGGGGTGGACAGATTCTTTCACGGACTTAACAGAGGGAGAGATGGCATTTCAGGAACCGGAAGTGGAACATTGTCCTGCCCGGGCAAAGCAATCTCGAGATCCAACTATTCCTCGTGCCTGGGGCAGGCATCCGAGGGCCACTGTCTTGGCGGCTGAGATGTAGGTTACTTGAGGCTCGAGTTCGTGGTTAAGAGGTTCCGCCCTGAACGAGGTTGATGAAGTCTTTCCCGAGTTTGAATCGCATACAGGTGTCCCCAGGTGCACCTGCCTTACCTCATCATGGACAGGGAACACGGACGGTCCTAACGGATGGGCAACATTTCCAGGTATTGGAGCTTTCCTTTAAATAAGCAAGGGGTTTCCTTGGGATAGAACCTTCCCTACGCGGAATCCAACGGAATCCCTACGTGTAGGAGCAGGTTCCCTGGTGTCAGTGGAGTGAAAGTGCCTACGAAGAAAAGTGTTAAATACGCTACGGGGTTGCCGTTGTAGGTCGGCGGCATGGGGGTATGTAAAAATATCGTTTCGGTTCCGCATAGGGCAAACTGCTTTCGACCCTGTCGTAGGCGGAAGGCCGCGTTCTTTTTCCATCTGGTAGAGGCCCTGTCGACAACAAACCATTCAGCTTAGCCGCCAAGCAGGTTAGAACCCTGCGTTCTGAGCTTAGGAACCGCGAAAAACGGTACGAAATGGCCCATTGTAGTCGATTTAGGACCACTGGCAAGAACTACACGGTCTCATGGTCGCATTCCAAAATATTTGGTTGTGGAGAAGGGGGTCAGTAATGAAAGGTCAACTTTCTTTTTCATTGAGATCAGGATAAAGAGAAGAAGGCCTTATTTCTTGACCACTGATGACCCCGTTTTGATTGACTGCCACTGGCCGCGCCTTGCAGGACAACATTCCAATCGGTCGCTATGTGGTTTTTGTGAAGGCATGTCCAAAATTTTGGGAGGGACACATTGCCGAATGGTAGTGAAAAGTAGTCTTCTAAATGGTAGCGAGACACGAGTTCGAATCCTGATTCCCACTTCAGTTACTTAATAGGGCGTTTTTCTACTGCTGTAAGGAATTTGCCGATTGCAGGGTGGGCCCATTGCGCCACATGAATATTTTGCCAACTTAAACCACAGAAAGCGTTCGTTTTTTTCGGGTATTTCCATCAACGTCAGGGGCGTGCTCCTACTCCTGGAAATTTTGCACCTCTTTCGTATCTAAACGGTTCTTTTCTGTGAAGCAGTGACGTCGTACACATCACACCTTTCAGGGCGCCGGTTCTCCTTCCCATCTGATGAAGGCGCTCTAGGAGCCCTCGCTCTCTTCTCTCCTACCTCTCTTCTCTCTCTATCCTCTCTTCTTTTGTTTCATCTCGCTCTCTACTCTCTATCCTCTCCTCCCGCTCTTCTCTCATCTCTCTCCTCTCCTACCTCTCTTCTTTCTCTCATCTCGCTCTCCTACCTCTCTTCTCTCTCCTACCTCTCTTCTCTCTCCTACCCCTCTTCTCTCTCCTACCCCTCTTCTCTCTCCTATCTCTCTTCTTTCACTCATCCCTCTCTTCTCTCTCGCATCTCTCTCCTCTCTCTCCTCTCCTCCCTCTCCTCCCTCTCCTCCCTCTCTTCTTTCTCTCCTCTCTTTCTTTCAATCATCCCTCTCCTCTCTCATCTCGCTCTATCCTCTCCTCCCTCTTCTTTCTCTCATCTCGTTTTCTCCTCGCTATCCTCTTCTTCCTCTCCTCCCTCCCTTCTTTCTCTCCTCTAGCTCCTCGCTCTCTCGTCTTTCCTTTCCTCCCTCTCTTCTCTCTCCTCTATCCTCTTCTCACTCTCTCCTCTATCCTCTTCTCGCTCTCTCCTCTCCTCCCTCTCTTCTCTCTCATCTCGTTCTCTCCTCTCTATCCTCGCCTCCCTCGCCTCCCTCTCCTCTCTCTCCTCGCCTCCCTCTCCTCTCTCTCCTCTCCTCTCTCTCCTCTTTCTTTCTCTTCCTCCCTCTCCTCTTCCTTTGACCCGACTTTGTCCCTCTGAATGGACACATGAGCGATCTGTCGGACGGTATTTGGACACAGCCGGCTGCTGACTACGGCTGAACCCCTATGCTCAGACCTACTGTTCTTTGGGGCGCTCCTCCACGGACGCGTGAAATGTTGCGTCATCCACCCGTTGCATAGTAGAGAGGGTTCTTTTCCGTGCAGGGGTGACATCGTACGTGCCACAACACAGAAGGTGATCGACTTCATTTCCCCACCTAACGGAATTCACACTGGGATTCCTCTTGCAGTGTCTTGCATTTTAAAACAGCACCCTGTGTCCGTCTGGAATCGAACGCCTCTAATGGGGAGTTGATTCCTACACCTGTGAATTCCACTTAGAGAGAGAGTTCTTTCCGTGCAGGGAACACCCACTGGTAGCTGCTGTTCTCGTCTGATCACTCAAGTTAAGCAACGCAATCCCAGCTAGTACAAACGTGGGTGGCCGCTTGGGAAAACTGGGTACTGCTAATACCCGAAAGTCATCGCATAAGGGTAGCGTCTGTGCAGTCTCTGCATTAGAACTACGCCGTGGACGGGGCTCTAATGACCTTGTAGTTGAAGGGCCCTAACACACTAGCTGCATTTCTCGCCCTAAAGAAGCCAACCCACCTCGATCCAGTATCGAACCTGGAATCAGGGACGCAGTAGTCGTACACGCCACTTCTGTGAACCTAATGGACTGCTGAATCACCCCTCTCAAAAGAACTGGGACGAAAAAGAAAGGGCATGAAAAAGAAAGAGGGGGTGTGTAACATCCTGTTGGTGTTGATAGCTTGGATCAGGTCAGGTGGTGTAGCGAGTTCCGTTCCCCTGCTACCCAACCCAATATCTCGAGTATTTACCCTAGTGTCATCTATTTTCTATCTCGGTATCAGGAGGGGGGCCGGGGGGGGGGTTGAAATTTGAAAAGTAGGGGATAGTCCCGGTAAGATAATAATAGTAAGTGAAAGTAACGAGATTGAAAGCAGTGGGGGTAAAACTGTTGGAGGGGGGTAGTTGTCATAGCAACGAAACTCTCCCGAAATTCAACTGAAGGGAGTCAACTCCGAGAACAGTGAATGACGAAAAAAGCCCCTTTCTCGTCTTAGGAAAGTGAGTGGGGGATAAACCTGTATGGGTGTTTGACTAGGGAGGGGGGGATAAAAAACGCTTTATTCTCGAGACATACAAACATGGTAGCACTGACCTTTAATGTCAAGGTATGGAGGAGGGGGAGGGGAGGGATACTTCAAGGTTAACAGAGGACTAATATTAAATTAGGAAAGATAGCAAGAGGGGATATAAGAGGGAGGGGGTAAAAGACGAGATAATGACCCGCAGAGAGAAGGGGAGGGTTATTGCACGGAATACTTGCCGAGGAGAGAGAGGGGGAGAGATTGTTGACGTCACATATCTCATGTCATTTCTGGTGGTCGTTTTGTTTAAAATAACTGAGATAGTTCTGGAGGAGTCTGACAGGAGGAGGGGAGTGGGATAATAAAATTGGGGGGATAGAGTCCAATGAACGGAGGGGGATGATGTCAAGAAACGGACGAAAGGAACTGAGGGTAAAAGTAGAGAGGAGGGACACAGTCTGCACTATCTCACATCAGTTTGGTTTTTTTCTCTCCTTAGAAGGAGAGGAGGGGGGATAATGTCATCACGCCATTTACCCCCAAGGTGTTTTTGGCATCATATAACAGGTTCATCCCTGCTGACTGTTTTGGGAGAGGGTCTTTGCGACTGTTGCCCACCTAAGGTTCATCACAAGTTGCCTTGCTTTGGACCCGAGTCCTAATTTCTGATATTCAGCGTTTCCCGCATGTATTCTTTCCCCCCTTCCCGGCTGTTTTTTTTTATCCCGTTGTTATCCCAGTTATCCCTTTCCCTACTTTCATTTAGGAACGCAGTCGAGGGTGTCACTGACCTGTCCACTGTGTACATCCTTTGATCTTTCATCCTACTCCCCCAGATTTTGTTTTTTCGACATCTTATCCCCCTTTATCCCGTTTCTATCCTGTTTAATTTTCTAGAGTTTATCCCGGTTACATTTCTCAGCACGTTATGTCCCGTTCTCTCTTCTTTGGTTCTGTCCACTTTCCTCTTTCGCCTCCTGTGATCTTCTGTTCCTGTTGTGCCCCCTTTTCTCAATTTGTGTCCCGACTAATCGCTTTGCATCCTGTCTGTTTGTTTGTTATCCCACCAACTCCGTTTTCATCCCGTACTCTGTTTGAATTTAGTCTACTCAGTTTTTATCCCGTTCATAATTTGTCTACTCGGTTGTTATCCCGTCCAGTCATTTCGTATCCTGCCTACTCAGTTTTTATCCCGCCCAGCCATATTGTAGCTCGTTCACTCAGTTTGTACCCGGTGTATGTGGTTTTGATCCTGTGAACTGAGGTTGTATCCCGTCTACTCTGTTTTTATCCTGTCCAGTCATTTCGTATACCGTTTACTCGGTTTGTATCCCATGTAGTCGATTTTTACCTCATCCAGTCATTCCGTATCCTGTCTACTGGTTTGTTTCCCACTCCAACCATCTCTTATCCCTTTCACTGGGGTTTCATCCCGTCCAGCCGTTTCTTATCTCATTCTCTCGGTTTGTTCCCCCGTGTACCTGGTGTCAATCATTTCTACTCTGTTTTCTTCCTGTTCTCTCCGTTTGTATCCCGGTCACTTTTCTCAGATTCTGTCACGTGCAGAATGGATACGATCCTTGCCACTTTCTATCCTGTCATTTTGCTTTCTTCCTGTCAAAATGTCCTCTCTATCCCTCTGTCTTTATCCCTTCCCGCCATATCTTCCTTCCTCCCTTTCTCGTGTTAACCCATTTCCTCTTCAGTTTATCCTCCGAAACATCCCCCCCCCTTGTTATTGGGATCCCAAATTTACTTCCCTCATTTTAGTTATCCTAGTTTGTAAGTGTAGCATTGCGAGTATCCCAGTTCTGTATGTGCCAGTCGTCTGCACCTCTTTTCCCTGCCTTGTCGCTTTCTCGTCCTGTTTTTGCATCCTGTCTCCTTTGAGTTCCCTTGTCTTACCCTACTGTTGTCATCAGTTGTCTCCAACCTATTGTCTTCTTTTCTCCCTTGATCCCTGTTTTGTCTTATCCCTAAACGCCACGTTTTCTCCCTAGTCTGAATCTTTGATGCCTATTTTTCCCCATTTTAGACTCTCTCCCCTTAGACGAAATTGAAGTAGGGGTGGAGGTAGGTGGACGCCCAGGCCTCATCAAGAACCAGATGTCCCACCATGTGTCGAAACGTTATTATTAACCCTTTATCCGAACTCTCCTGGGAAATCGTGTATCCTTTTTTTTTTCCTGCGCCTTGGGGCGATTGGTGGCGGTTTTCTTCAGTTACTTTTTGTACTGCACTACATCATCACTTCTCTTTCCTCCAATTCTTTGTTATCCCTTTTTTTATCCCATTTCTCCTTCCTGCTCCCCTTTTTATCCCGTTTTGTTTTTATTGCCTTTTTCTGATTGTTGCTCAACTCGAATCCGTTTGGCATGTAATTAAGTGCCTCTGGCAAATGGTTGACGGGAAGGGAACGCATAAAGTACTTGGCCCCTGAGAAGGGTGTGTTGAACATTTTGTGCAACACTAATGACGTCACAATCCAGATCACAGGATGGTGAACTTGTTCAAGTTGATTGTTGGTAATGTTTTGGCGGCAGCTTCCACACCCAGATGTTGTTTTTCTTCAGGCCTGGAATAATGTGGCCGTGCTCTGTTGGTTGCCCCCGTTCAAGTTCACTCCTTTCTTGCTGAGGTCATTGTCACACTTTCGCCCTGGAAATAACGTCCCGACGGAAGTGTATTGACATTATGCCATCAAGAATTAAGGAAGATAACAATTCGGAGGGCGGATGATGACAGTATGGTGTTTGTGTTATTACTAGCAATTAAAAACTAGGCTTGCCTGTTCTGCAGGCGGGCCTCCGCCCTGTGAGAGTTCCTCGTCACAGTAAACAAGAGGTTGACCTTTAAAGTGTTTATTAGGGTGGTACTACTGCTAAGGTGATTACGGATACACTTGAAAGAAGGGGAGAGGGATTAACTCTTTCGTTCTGCTATCATAATCATTCCTAATTCCTTTTCCGCCTTTGGCAGGGTCTGGTACCTATTTGTCTTGTTCGCTGCTTGGAACGAGCCGGCCAATACTTGAACGGTAGATTTCCAAATTGGCTGCCGACCTAATGCTGCAATCCCTCGCTTAGTCAACGTTGGTTTATCCTCCGAGCCAGAGGATGGGATCCATGTCGGGGACACTAAACCAGGAAAGGAACTGAGGCTTACGACAGGGGGCATAGAGAATTCTTCTCCACACTGGGATTTAATTCGCCATTTGGTTTCTGGTTGTTGTATTTGGACCTGCCTCGGTGGCGCAGTAGGTAGTGTTTGGTTTTGTTGGCGTTTTAGGGCCCTTCAACCAAAACGGTCTTTAGAGCCCCGTCCACAGCATAGCTCTTATGCAGAGACTGCACAGACACTCCACTAATGCGACGATTTTTGGGTATTAGCAGTACCCAGTTTTCCCAAGCGGCCACCCATGTCAGTACTAGCTGGGGTTGCGTTGCTTAGCTTCAGTGATCAGATGAGAACTGGTGTGTCCAACGCAATAAGCCGCTCCTAGCTTGTATGGCAACTGCCTCAGTGGTTCTAGGTTCGATACTAGACCCAGGTGGGTTGGTTTCTTTTGGGCAAGAGAGCGAGAGACCCCGAGTGGACCTTCCTTCGGATGAGAAGTAAAATCGAGGTCCCGTGTAATGTACCATGGCATTTGCGCATCAAATAATCCTCCAATGTGCGGTGGGGGTAGATGAGGCCAAATTCCGAGGTGCAGGAACTCGGTGGAGTGCCCCAACGAACAATAGACCGCAATTGCAGCTTTGGTCTGCAGCCGGCTGCGGAAAAATACCTTCCTATATACCAATATATCACTCGTGTGTTCATTGGGGGGAAGGAAGATGGGTATCCGACCCTGTCATAGGCGGGAAAATGGGTACTAGTTCAAGTTGAATGTTCGCTCGCTCTCCTTTCTACTTGTCATCTCCATCTACCATTCCACTCCCCTTGCCCTTTCCATTTACTAGGTCTGTTTCAACTTATTATCACTTATAGATTCCCTTCCTTGTATACGGTGTATTTAGGTTACTTGACACTCATTTCTTGACACTAAGTTCTGTTCCCCCATGACCATTTATTCATGTAAGCAGCTCTTTGCGGTTCCTTTCCGTGTCTCACACTCTCCGTCTTTCACTGATGGGCTTGAAGGCCCTCTCTATGCCACTGTTTCACTGCTGATCTCTCAATGTCTCGGTCTCTCTTTCCGCTTCCTTTCTCTCTATTTCCTTATCTCTCAACCTGTCTCTTCATTTTCTTCTCTCCCATCCCGTCTCTACTTTTCTCTCCCACTTTCCCCGTCTGGGAACAAGTTAGTTTCCAAAACCTCCGTCTCCTTTTTTTCCTCTCTACTCTCCGCCTGCCTTCCTCTCTCGTCGCCTGTCTCTCCTTTTCTCTCTACTTTCTACACCTATCTCCTTTTCTCTCCGTTTCTCCAGCTCTCTCCGACTGTCTCTCCTTTTCTCTCTGCTCTCTCCGACTGTCTCTCCTTTTCTCTCTGCTCTCTCCGACTGCCTCTCCCTTTCTGTCTGCTCCCTCCGACTGCCTCTCCTTTCCTGTCTGCTCTCTACACCTGTCTCCTTTTCTCTCCTCTTTCCGCCTATCTCTCCTTTTCTCTCCGACTTTTGCTTCGTTTCTCTCTGCTCTCTCCGACTGCCTCACCTTTTCTGTCTGCTCTCTACACCTGTCTCCTTTTCTCTCCGCTCTCTCCGCCTGTCTGTCCTTTTCTCTCTGCTATCTACACCTGTCTTCTTCTCTCTCTGCTCTCTCCGTCTGCCTCCTTTTCTCTCTCTACACCTATCACCTTGTCTCTCCGCCTGTCTCTCCTTTG
>JAAFCE010008816.1:13815-25943 GCA_013389805.1 Trigoniulus corallinus
CAAAGGAGAGACAGGCGGAGAGACAAGGTGATAGGTGTAGAGAGAGAAAAGGAGGCAGACGGAGAGAGCAGAGAGAGAAGAAGACAGGTGTAGATAGCAGAGAGAAAAGGACAGACAGGCGGAGAGAGCGGAGAGAAAAGGAGACAGGTGTAGAGAGCAGACAGAAAAGGTGAGGCAGTCGGAGAGAGCAGAGAGAAACGAAGCAAAAGTCGGAGAGAAAAGGAGAGATAGGCGGAAAGAGGAGAGAAAAGGAGACAGGTGTAGAGAGCAGACAGGAAAGGAGAGGCAGTCGGAGGGAGCAGACAGAAAGGGAGAGGCAGTCGGAGAGAGCAGAGAGAAAAGGAGAGACAGTCGGAGAGAGCTGGAGAAACGGAGAGAAAAGGAGATAGGTGTAGAAAGTAGAGAGAAAAGGAGAGACAGGCGACGAGAGAGGAAGGCAGGCGGAGAGTAGAGAGGAAAAAAAGGAGACGGAGGTTTTGGAAACTAACTTGTTCCCAGACGGGGAAAGTGGGAGAGAAAAGTAGAGACGGGATGGGAGAGAAGAAAATGAAGAGACAGGTTGAGAGATAAGGAAATGGAGAGAAAGGAAGCGGAAACAGAGACCGAGACATTGAGAGATCAGCAGTGAAACAGTGGCATAGAGAGGGCCTTCAAGCCCATCAGTGAAAGACGGAGAGTGTGAGACACGGAAAGGAACCGCAAAGAGCTGCTTACATGAATAAATGGTCATGGGGGAACAGAAATTACGAAGTGCCCCAGGGCTAAACCGGATATAGAAAAGTGGAAATGAGTGTCAAGTAACCTAAATACACCGTATACAAGGAAAGGAATCTATAAGTGATAATAAGTTGAAACAGACCTAGTAAATGGAAAGGGCAAGGGGAGTGGAATGGTAGATGGAGATGACAAGTAGAAAGGAGAGCGAGCGAACATTCAACTTGAACTAGTACCCATTTTCCCGCCTATGACAGGGTCGGATACCCATCTTCCTTCCCCCCAATGAACACACGAGTGATATATTGGTATATAGGAAGGTATTTTTCCGCAGCCGGCTGCAGACCAAAGCTGCAATTGCGGTCTATTGTTCGTTGGGGCACTCCACCGAGTTCCTGCACCTCGGAATTTGGCCTCATCTACCCCCACCGCACATTGGAGGATTATTTGATGCGCAAATGCCATGGTACATTACACGGGACCTCGATTTTACTTCTCATCCGAAGGAAGGTCCACTCGGGGTCTCTCGCTCTCTTGCCCAAAAGAAACCAACCCACCTGGGTCTAGTATCGAACCTAGAACCACTGAGGCAGTTGCCATACAAGCTAGGAGCGGCTTATTGCGTTGGACACACCAGTTCTCATCTGATCACTGAAGCTAAGGCAACGCAACCCCAGCTAGTACTGACATGGGTGGCCGCTTGGGAAAACTGGGTACTGCTAATACCCAAAAATCGTCGCATTAGTGGAGTGTCTGTGCAGTCTCTGCATAAGAGCTATGCTGTGGACGGGGCTCTAAAGACCGTTTTGGTTGAAGGGCCCTAAAACGCCAACAAAACCAAACACTACCTACTGCGCCACCGAGGCAGGTCCAAATACAACAACCAGAAACCAAATGGCGAATTAAATCCCAGTGTGGAGAAGAATTCTCTATGCCCCCTGTCGTAAGCCTCAGTTCCTTTCCTGGTTTAGTGTCCCCGACATGGATCCCATCCTCTGGCTCGGAGGATAAACCAACGTTGACTAAGCGAGGGATTGCAGCATTAGGTCGGCAGCCAATTTGGAAATCTACCGTTCAAGTATTGGCCGGCTCGTTCCAAGCAGCGAACAAGACAAATAGGTACCAGACCCTGCCAAAGGCGGAAAAGGAATTAGGAATGATTATGATAGCAGAACGAAAGAGTTAATCCCTCTCCCCTTCTTTCAAGTGTATCCGTAATCACCTTAGCAGTAGTACCACCCTAATAAACACTTTAAAGGTCAACCTCTTGTTTACTGTGACGAGGAACTCTCACAGGGCGGAGGCCCGCCTGCAGAACAGGCAAGCCTAGTTTTTAATTGCTAGTAATAACACAAACACCATACTGTCATCATCCGCCCTCCGAATTGTTATCTTCCTTAATTCTTGATGGCATAATGTCAATACACTTCCGTCGGGACGTTATTTCCAGGGCGAAAGTGTGACAATGACCTCAGCAAGAAAGGAGTGAACTTGAACGGGGGCAACCAACAGAGCACGGCCACATTATTCCAGGCCTGAAGAAAAACAACATCTGGGTGTGGAAGCTGCCGCCAAAACATTACCAACAATCAACTTGAACAAGTTCACCATCCTGTGATCTGGATTGTGACGTCATTAGTGTTGCACAAAATGTTCAACACACCCTTCTCAGGGGCCAAGTACTTTATGCGTTCCCTTCCCGTCAACCATTTGCCAGAGGCACTTAATTACATGCCAAACGGATTCGAGTTGAGCAACAATCAGAAAAAGGCAATAAAAACAAAACGGGATAAAAAGGGGAGCAGGAAGGAGAAATGGGATAAAAAAAGGGATAACAAAGAATTGGAGGAAAGAGAAGTGATGATGTAGTGCAGTACAAAAAGTAACTGAAGAAAACCGCCACCAATCGCCCCAAGGCGCAGGAAAAAAAAAAGGATACACGATTTCCCAGGAGAGTTCGGATAAAGGGTTAATAATAACGTTTCGACACATGGTGGGACATCTGGTTCTTGATGAGGCCTGGGCGTCCACCTACCTCCACCCCTACTTCAATTTCGTCTAAGGGGAGAGAGTCTAAAATGGGGAAAAATAGGCATCAAAGATTCAGACTAGGGAGAAAACGTGGCGTTTAGGGATAAGACAAAACAGGGATCAAGGGAGAAAAGAAGACAATAGGTTGGAGACAACTGATGACAACAGTAGGGTAAGACAAGGGAACTCAAAGGAGACAGGATGCAAAAACAGGACGAGAAAGCGACAAGGCAGGGAAAAGAGGTGCAGACGACTGGCACATACAGAACTGGGATACTCGCAATGCTACACTTACAAACTAGGATAACTAAAATGAGGGAAGTAAATTTGGGATCCCAATAACAAGGGGGGGGGGGATGTTTCGGAGGATAAACTGAAGAGGAAATGGGTTAACACGAGAAAGGGAGGAAGGAAGATATGGCGGGAAGGGATAAAGACAGAGGGATAGAGAGGACATTTTGACAGGAAGAAAGCAAAATGACAGGATAGAAAGTGGCAAGGATCGTATCCATTCTGCACGTGACAGAATCTGAGAAAAGTGACCGGGATACAAACGGAGAGAACAGGAAGAAAACAGAGTAGAAATGATTGACACCAGGTACACGGGGGAACAAACCGAGAGAATGAGATAAGAAACGGCTGGACGGGATGAAACCCCAGTGAAAGGGATAAGAGATGGTTGGAGTGGGAAACAAACCAGTAGACAGGATACGGAATGACTGGATGAGGTAAAAATCGACTACATGGGATACAAACCGAGTAAACGGTATACGAAATGACTGGACAGGATAAAAACAGAGTAGACGGGATACAACCTCAGTTCACAGGATCAAAACCACATACACCGGGTACAAACTGAGTGAACGAGCTACAATATGGCTGGGCGGGATAAAAACTGAGTAGGCAGGATACGAAATGACTGGACGGGATAACAACCGAGTAGACAAATTATGAACGGGATAAAAACTGAGTAGACTAAATTCAAACAGAGTACGGGATGAAAACGGAGTTGGTGGGATAACAAACAAACAGACAGGATGCAAAGCGATTAGTCGGGACACAAATTGAGAAAAGGGGGCACAACAGGAACAGAAGATCACAGGAGGGGAAAGAGGAAAGTGGACAGAACCAAAGAAGAGAGAACGGGACATAACGTGCTGAGAAATGTAACCGGGATAAACTCTAGAAAATTAAACAGGATAGAAACGGGATAAAGGGGGATAAGATGTCGAAAAAACAAAATCTGGGGGAGTAGGATGAAAGATCAAAGGATGTACACAGTGGACAGGTCAGTGACACCCTCGACTGCGTTCCTAAATGAAAGTAGGGAAAGGGATAACTGGGATAACAACGGGATAAAAAAAAACAGCCGGGAAGGGGGGAAAGAATACATGCGGGAAACGCTGAATATCAGAAATTAGGACTCGGGTCCAAAGCAAGGCAACTTGTGATGAACCTTAGGTGGGCAACAGTCGCAAAGACCCTCTCCCAAAACAGTCAGCAGGGATGAACCTGTTATATGATGCCAAAAACACCTTGGGGGTAAATGGCGTGATGACATTATCCCCCCTCCTCTCCTTCTAAGGAGAGAAAAAAACCAAACTGATGTGAGATAGTGCAGACTGTGTCCCTCCTCTCTACTTTTACCCTCAGTTCCTTTCGTCCGTTTCTTGACATCATCCCCCTCCGTTCATTGGACTCTATCCCCCCAATTTTATTATCCCACTCCCCTCCTCCTGTCAGACTCCTCCAGAACTATCTCAGTTATTTTAAACAAAACGACCACCAGAAATGACATGAGATATGTGACGTCAACAATCTCTCCCCCTCTCTCTCCTCGGCAAGTATTCCGTGCAATAACCCTCCCCTTCTCTCTGCGGGTCATTATCTCGTCTTTTACCCCCTCCCTCTTATATCCCCTCTTGCTATCTTTCCTAATTTAATATTAGTCCTCTGTTAACCTTGAAGTATCCCTCCCCTCCCCCTCCTCCATACCTTGACATTAAAGGTCAGTGCTACCATGTTTGTATGTCTCGAGAATAAAGCGTTTTTTATCCCCCCCTCCCTAGTCAAACACCCATACAGGTTTATCCCCCACTCACTTTCCTAAGACGAGAAAGGGGCTTTTTTCGTCATTCACTGTTCTCGGAGTTGACTCCCTTCAGTTGAATTTCGGGAGAGTTTCGTTGCTATGACAACTACCCCCCTCCAACAGTTTTACCCCCACTGCTTTCAATCTCGTTACTTTCACTTACTATTATTATCTTACCGGGACTATCCCCTACTTTTCAAATTTCAACCCCCCCCCCGGCCCCCCTCCTGATACCGAGATAGAAAATAGATGACACTAGGGTAAATACTCGAGATATTGGGTTGGGTAGCAGGGGAACGGAACTCGCTACACCACCTGACCTGATCCAAGCTATCAACACCAACAGGATGTTACACACCCCCTCTTTCTTTTTCATGCCCTTTCTTTTTCGTCCCAGTTCTTTTGAGAGGGGTGATTCAGCAGTCCATTAGGTTCACAGAAGTGGCGTGTACGACTACTGCGTCCCTGATTCCAGGTTCGATACTGGATCGAGGTGGGTTGGCTTCTTTAGGGCGAGAAATGCAGCTAGTGTGTTAGGGCCCTTCAACTACAAGGTCATTAGAGCCCCGTCCACGGCGTAGTTCTAATGCAGAGACTGCACAGACGCTACCCTTATGCGATGACTTTCGGGTATTAGCAGTACCCAGTTTTCCCAAGCGGCCACCCACGTTTGTACTAGCTGGGATTGCGTTGCTTAACTTGAGTGATCAGACGAGAACAGCAGCTACCAGTGGGTGTTCCCTGCACGGAAAGAACTCTCTCTCTAAGTGGAATTCACAGGTGTAGGAATCAACTCCCCATTAGAGGCGTTCGATTCCAGACGGACACAGGGTGCTGTTTTAAAATGCAAGACACTGCAAGAGGAATCCCAGTGTGAATTCCGTTAGGTGGGGAAATGAAGTCGATCACCTTCTGTGTTGTGGCACGTACGATGTCACCCCTGCACGGAAAAGAACCCTCTCTACTATGCAACGGGTGGATGACGCAACATTTCACGCGTCCGTGGAGGAGCGCCCCAAAGAACAGTAGGTCTGAGCATAGGGGTTCAGCCGTAGTCAGCAGCCGGCTGTGTCCAAATACCGTCCGACAGATCGCTCATGTGTCCATTCAGAGGGACAAAGTCGGGTCAAAGGAAGAGGAGAGGGAGGAAGAGAAAGAAAGAGGAGAGAGAGGAGAGGAGAGAGAGGAGAGGGAGGCGAGGATAGAGAGGAGAGGGAGGCGAGGGAGGCGAGGATAGAGAGGAGAGAACGAGATGAGAGAGAAGAGAGGGAGGAGAGGAGAGAGCGAGAAGAGGATAGAGGAGAGAGTGAGAAGAGGATAGAGGAGAGAGAAGAGAGGGAGGAAAGGAAAGACGAGAGAGCGAGGAGCGAGAGGAGAGAAAGAAGGGAGGGAGGAGAGGAAGAAGAGGATAGCGAGGAGAAAACGAGATGAGAGAAAGAAGAGGGAGGAGAGGATAGAGCGAGATGAGAGAGGAGAGGGATGATTGAAAGAAAGAGAGGAGAGAAAGAAGAGAGGGAGGAGAGGGAGGAGAGGATAGAGAGGAGAGAGATGCGAGAGAGAAGAGAGGGATGAGTGAAAGAAGAGAGATAGGAGAGAGAAGAGGTAGGAGAGAGAAGAGGGGTAGGAGAGAGAAGAGGGGTAGGAGAGAGAAGAGAGGTAGGAGAGAGAAGAGAGGTAGGAGAGCGAGATGAGAGAAAGAAGAGAGGTAGGAGAGGAGAGAGATGAGAGAAGAGCGGGAGGAGAGGATAGAGAGTAGAGAGCGAGATGAAACAAAAGAAGAGAGGATAGAGAGAGAAGAGAGGTAGGAGAGAAGAGAGCGAGGGCTCCTAGAGCGCCTTCATCAGATGGGAAGGAGAACCGGCGCCCTGAAAGGTGTGATGTGTACGACGTCACTGCTTCACAGAAAAGAACCGTTTAGATACGAAAGAGGTGCAAAATTTCCAGGAGTAGGAGCACGCCCCTGACGTTGATGGAAATACCCGAAAAAAACGAACGCTTTCTGTGGTTTAAGTTGGCAAAATATTCATGTGGCGCAATGGGCCCACCCTGCAATCGGCAAATTCCTTACAGCAGTAGAAAAACGCCCTATTAAGTAACTGAAGTGGGAATCAGGATTCGAACTCGTGTCTCGCTACCATTTAGAAGACTACTTTTCACTACCATTCGGCAATGTGTCCCTCCCAAAATTTTGGACATGCCTTCACAAAAACCACATAGCGACCGATTGGAATGTTGTCCTGCAAGGCGCGGCCAGTGGCAGTCAATCAAAACGGGGTCATCAGTGGTCAAGAAATAAGGCCTTCTTCTCTTTACCCTGATCTCAATGAAAAAGAAAGTTGACCTTTCATTACTGACCCCCTTCTCCACAACCAAATATTTTGGAATGCGACCATGAGACCGTGTAGTTCTTGCCAGTGGTCCTAAATCGACTACAATGGGCCATTTCGTACCGTTTTTCGCGGTTCCTAAGCTCAGAACGCAGGGTTCTAACCTGCTTGGCGGCTAAGCTGAATGGTTTGTTGTCGACAGGGCCTCTACCAGATGGAAAAAGAACGCGGCCTTCCGCCTACGACAGGGTCGAAAGCAGTTTGCCCTATGCGGAACCGAAACGATATTTTTACATACCCCCATGCCGCCGACCTACAACGGCAACCCCGTAGCGTATTTAACACTTTTCTTCGTAGGCACTTTCACTCCACTGACACCAGGGAACCTGCTCCTACACGTAGGGATTCCGTTGGATTCCGCGTAGGGAAGGTTCTATCCCAAGGAAACCCCTTGCTTATTTAAAGGAAAGCTCCAATACCTGGAAATGTTGCCCATCCGTTAGGACCGTCCGTGTTCCCTGTCCATGATGAGGTAAGGCAGGTGCACCTGGGGACACCTGTATGCGATTCAAACTCGGGAAAGACTTCATCAACCTCGTTCAGGGCGGAACCTCTTAACCACGAACTCGAGCCTCAAGTAACCTACATCTCAGCCGCCAAGACAGTGGCCCTCGGATGCCTGCCCCAGGCACGAGGAATAGTTGGATCTCGAGATTGCTTTGCCCGGGCAGGACAATGTTCCACTTCCGGTTCCTGAAATGCCATCTCTCCCTCTGTTAAGTCCGTGAAAGAATCTGTCCACCCCGCGCAGGACGAGAAATTAAACGAGGAACAATCTCCGAACCAACAAAGCGCTGAGCCTGGAATGTTTGAAACGGAGGGCAGGGTTTTCTCCTGAGAGGTTCACTTCCGGTTCCTGTCAATGGCATCTCTTTCTGTTAGGGGCGCGAAAGAAGCTACTCACCTCGCCCTAAGCGGAACCAGAAACAGTGAACTAACGAGCCAAGAACCTCCGAGTTACCAAAGAGAAGAGCCTGTTTTGCCCTGCAAGAGGATAAGGCTCTGGTCCACTTCCGGTTCCAGCAATGGCATTTCCCCCCCCCCTTTTAAGGGGAAGAAAGAAGCTGCTTACCTCGTCCAGAGCCACCAAAACGAGAGACCTGAAACAGCTGAATTCGGGGCCTGGTTTTCATCTGACAGAGGACAAGGCCCCCTTCAGGTTCTTGCAGCCCTGAAGTATGCTGCTCATTCTACACAACAGGATTTAGAGAAAACATGTAAAGACCATTGAACTCAACTACTAATCCTGACTTGCTAGGACCGGTTTCAACGGTCCTAGAGTCAGACCGCCCCCACCCTGTAAAAAAGAGCCCTGAAGGAGACCCTACCTGCCAGAGTTCAAGGTTTGCCGGTCAACAGCATCAACAACAATAATGCAACATTCCCCAAGACCTCTGTAATTATCCCTTGCGCAATTCGTGGTATTTAGGGCTCCCCGGCTCTAAATGGTCCTTTGTCGAACAAAAGAAAATCACCGAAGAAAGTGAGAGGGCGGACAAGAGATAATTAGTGGAAGGGGTCAAGGCCCTTACCTAACGTTAAGTAACGGCCTAAAGGTCAACATCAAACGTCCTCTTTATTTCTTTCTGCCCAATACCAAGCCCTAAACTTCTTGGAAAGCGAAAACACTTCCAATGGGCCACTGACACTTAAATGACAGGTGTGTAGAAAAGGGCCTAGGGCGGTAATTTAAGTAGGTAGAGAGAGTGAAAAGGTGGGGCAGGAGGGAGAGGGAGGGGATATGAAGGACACTGATTAAGTACCGTTGTTTCTGTAACGGTGCCAGGCCGGGAGGGGGGAATAGTGTCCTAGGGCAAAAAAATCAGCGCCATTATGTAACCCAATGCACAAAAAGTTAATGGACCTATTTTAGGAGACGTTACGTGAGGAGGTGGTAAAGGACCCATTCCAGAGAAGAATATTTGTGGTCAAGGAGAAACTGAGGGGAGAAAGGCCCCTTTAGTTCTCATGAAGAGGGCAAAGAAAAGGACCTAAGAATGCCGGTAAAGAAAAGTCTAACCTCTGGTCCCTTACCTCCCACTTCCTTTTTTGAACGGCCCTAATTAGAAAGTTATGTTTACAGAGTGGACACCAACCGAGAGAAAAAGGGCAGCAGCTGATGAACCCTAGTGACCATGTCGACGACAGACGTTTCTAACAAAAGAACCAAGAGAATAACGGTCCTAAACTGAAAAGGACCCTTCCTATGAGCACTCTCACACGTAGACAAACAATTGGACATACAATAACCAATGTCCCGTTAGATGTAAGAATGTGTCCTAAAATAGAGATGGACCTATAAAAACAGAGGGTGTCAACAGCGCCTAAAAAGACCTCTTCAGGAAGACGGAATCGAAAGGGACCCACCTAGAAAGAGAGAAGGAGACAATTGCAGGTCCTTCAGATTCCCAAAAAAACTCCAGGTTCAACATAAAAAAATATATCTAAGGGCACGTGCACCCCATCAATCATTTTCCGAAATAATGCCGTTTAAAAACGGCAGCCTGCAAATTATTTCCGGTAAGTAGGGTGCAGGAAAGGGCCCATTTCCTAAATCACTCCATCTGGTACTCCATCCTAAAATACTTCATTGGCCACGAGCAGGCTTCAAACTATCGATACACGATCACGTAATATGCCCTTTGCATACTAACGCTAGAGTTGGACCTTAAGACTAAGGGCCGAAAATAATCAGGCCCTAAACTTGACTTGTGATTTTGAACACCTCTGGCTGGCAGTTTCATTGCTTGGCACTTCAAGGACCTCTTACAAGCCTCAATTAGTGCTTGGAGGCCCTAAAGTAATCTGAAAGGCAAATCAATGACCGCTGCTGAAAAGGACCTTTTTACACTCATTAGACACTTACGTAAGATGACAAAACAGACCTTGAATAAGCCCGCAGGCTGGGGGAAAGGACCAAATCATCGAACTCATACCTCAGCGAGGAAAACCGCCCTTTGCCATAACAAGATCTAATGGGATGGGCGAATCGCCACTTTCTTCTAGCTACCTTTACATCTTCAAAGGGCAGTTTCTAAATAGCTTATAGTGATAGGTCCTTACTACAAAGGGCAGTGTCAATTTCCAGCCAGTTACCCACAAAAAAATGAAAATGCGGAAGAGACCTTTAACTGTTAAAATCGACAATGAATGAGGAGTGTAAACGAGAAGAAAAAGGCGTGGTGGCAGACAAAGGTCCATATACAAAAGGGCCAAAAAAAATAAAGAGACCCAAAACCGGAAGAAAGTTCTCTTTCCCCCCTCTGTTCCTCGGGCCAGGTGCAGCATGAAATCGGCCACGTCTGGCTAATGACGTCATTTGAAGTTCCTACTAGGGAACAACATCAAAGGGCCAAAATACCCTACCTGATTTGAGCATAGGGATGGTCCTTAAGAGTGCGACACCCATAGATTCTTAAAAACATAAGGCCCTTGAGTATCAGATAACCAGAACTCTACCACGCTAACAAGTTACCAGGGCAGCCCCGGCAGCCTGAATAAAGACTCAAACCCTGGGCCCTTTGATACAAGAAACAAGCTTCAAGTACTAGCGTTATATTATTTGTCCTATCCCAGGTGGGGCCAGCAGGTAGGAATGTGCCCTTAGAACTTTAACCGTGGAATGTTTGGAATCCATTTCTGGCGACGCCATTTGCAACTTTTATTTCTAAGGCCGTTACAGTAACAAGGAGGAACTTCCGGTTCTATTCGGAAGATGAACAAGACCATACCTGCCTTAATTCCTGAAACGGCCCTGATGGTTTGAAAGGACCGGCTTAGCAAAGGTGCTTTCCTTTAAAGTCACACATTAGCTGCACGTCAACTAATTAGGTCACCATCTAGGTCCACTGCGAATGGACCAATAGAACACCGGTCAGTTCCCGAAACTGCCCTTATGGTTCAAAAGACCCTAAGAAACGGCCAAACGGTCATTTCCCGTCTGTTCAAAGGCGCCTCCAGTCAATGGGACGTGTCGAAGTTACGTTGAGTGCACGCTGATGATGGACCTCTAAATGGGAGTCAATAGTCAGTATGGGCTGAGTGGGATCTGGACCTACGACGGCCTGAGTCTCCAGTACGGAAAGCCCAAGGCTGACCCTCAGAGTCAGTCACGTGATTTTCACCTGTACAAGAAACTTAAGAGGTCAATGACCGTTTTTGTTTTGCACTCAGCTTCCTAAAAGCACTTCCTCCCACCAGGGCTATCATAGGAACCGGCAATTCTTATAGCCCTTTGACATTAACCAGAGTCATTGTACTATGCTGCAGAATGGTAAATGGGCGCCTTGTGATCCCCAGAGGGCCCCCTCCCCCTCCAATTGCCGAAATAAGACCTCATTTGGAGACTCATTACGCTCCGCAGAACGTTGACCCCAGCACCGTAAGTTACTTCCGCTAAGACGTTTGTCGTTTATCGATCCAAGACGACGACGACACGTGGGCTGTAAGACAATCCAATTCCACTTCCGCCACAATGCAGCAGGCAAATCAAGTCTGGAACAATCACGTGACGGGGTTTGGGGGGCTGGGGTAGGGCGGTTATGTGATCAACGTCGGCCTCTCTACCGTCAAAGGTAATTTACCGACGCCCCGGAAATTACCGTGTGAACTCCCACACACCTGGAAGTTTGTCGTCTCCTACGCGTACCAAGTACATTCCGTGTAGAAAGGGTCCTTTCCGTGCAGTGGTGACATCCTACACGCCACTCCAGGCATTACGTCTCAGCCGGAAGTGAAGGAACACTTAGGAGCTCCCCCGCCTCCATTGTCATTGGTTTTAGGGCCATTCAACTACAAGGTCATTAGGGCCCCGTCCACTGCGTAGTTCTGATGCAGGGACTGCACAGACACTACACTAATGTGACGATTTTTGGGTAGTAGCAGTGCCCAGTTTTCCCAAACGG
>JAAFCE010008818.1:0-11503 GCA_013389805.1 Trigoniulus corallinus
TCTCTCTCTTTCTCTCTTACTCTCTCTCTTTCTCTCTTACTCTCTCTTTCTATCTTTCTCCTTCTCTCCCTCCCCCTCCCCCTCTCTCTCTCCCTCCCCCTCCCCCTCTCTCTCTCCCTCCCTCCCTCACTCACTCTCATCCTCCCCTCTCACTCAGGCTGGGTGACACCAAGGCAGGCTTGTGTTCGCAATTAGTGATGAAAAATCGATGCTTGCATGCAAACTACACATGTCCCGAATGCTCTTTGTGCTTAGATACAGTTCACTTGGAATCATTTTCGTAAATGATAACGCCTTTAAGATAACAAAGATATTTAGCCGTTTACGATCTAGTTATGTTTAGATCGAAATCGTTAAGTAGTATGAAAATTGAACGTCAGCACATTCACCCTTTAATACTTTCATTTATATGTAAAATGCTTAGAATGGAATATGGAATGCCATTTTTACACGTCTGTGGCATAAATGTTATTCATTTAAATCCGTTATTGCTTCTATGCCTGAGTCTCCCTAACTCTGTAGCCGAGCGGCTGTATTGCTTTGGACGCACCGGTTCTTGTCTGATCGCAGCAATTACGCAAAGAAACACCAGCCAGTACTGGCATAGGTGATCGCTTGGAAGCACTGGGTACTGCTAATGCCCAAAAAGTGTCGTAACATCGTAGTGTCTGTGCAGACACTGCATTACAACTCTGCAGTGGGCAGGGCTTTAATGACCATTTTAGTTAAAAGGCCCTGTGCATGGACTGTACATACAGTAGGTATTCTGGAGTGTCTTTCACTAGGATTTCTAACCCTAGTAACCTATTCATGGTAGAACCCAGAAATCACAATCCTGTGCCTTGCGCTGACTTCTGTGGTGATTGAAAAGTAGTAAGGTGATAACACCGCTATCCTCCATGCACATCTTCATACTCTTGCCTATAGGGAGTGGCATCTTGCGTTGGACACAGCAGTTCTCGTCTGATCATCATCTTCATCATACCCTTATCCCGCCTATGGCAGGGTCGGACCTCGAGTTCTAGCCCTCCATTCCTGTCTGTCTCCCACCAGGTCCCCATCCACCCCACACACTCATATCCTCCCACGTGTGCTACGGTCTCCCCCTGCCCCGGGTGCTTCCGACCAACTGCATTCCTAGAATGGACCTAACGAGCTCCTCTTCTCTTCTCATTACGTTTCCATACCACCTCAACCTATTTTCCCTCATTTTTTTCGGTGATGTCCACCACCCCCAGGCTACCTCTAATATACACGTTTCTAATTCTATCGGCTCTCGCCACACCACTCATGTACCTCAGCATTCACATCCCGGCTACTTGCATTCTATTGACGTGCCTCTTCCTCACTGCCCACTATCCTGTAGAATTTCCCTTTAATCTTCATTGGGACCCTCTTATTACACAGGACTCCACTTGCCTGTCTCCACTTCAAAACCCCGCATTGATTCAATGGGTCACATCCAAGTATATCTCCCCATTGCTTTGGAACGTTGATACTAAGTACTTTATCTCTTGAACCATTTTCACCAGTTCGCCCCTCGAACGTACGTAGCTGGTATTGTCCTGTCCTTCCAAATTAAAAACTAAATAATCTGTCTTCTTCATGTTTATCTTTAGCCCGCCATTTTATATCCCCCCTCTAATATCGTTTAGTCCTTTCTCTACCTGTTCTTGGCAGTCACTAAGTTTTCCGATATAGTCGGCAAGCGCCATGCACAGAGGGGCCAACTCTCCCACCCCCGTCAGCAGCTTGTCCATCACAAGGATGAAAAGGTATGCTCTGAAGGTATGGACCAAGTGCTGGACCTTGGTGCACCCCAACCTTTACTGGAAATGCCCAGTATTTCTCCAAAGTGCCCTTACCAAGGTGTCCCCAACCTGTGGCGTCATACATATCCTGGACTATTGGAATAAATCCTTCTATCCCCCTTCTTTGTAATTCCTCCCAAACCACCTGTCATGGAACACTGTCTTAAGCCTTCTCCAAGTCGATAAAGATGGGCACATCAGTTCTCGTCCGATCACTGAAGTTAAGCAGCACAACCCCAGCTAGTACTGGCATGGGTGGTCGCTTGGGAAAACTGGGTACTGCTAATACCCAAAAATCGTTGCATTAGTGTAGTGCAGTGCAGTGATCTTCAAACTGTGTTCCATGGAACCCTTGGGTTCCGCAGTACATTTCTGGGGGTTCCACGAGTCAAAATGAAAATTCGTTGCTGCTTCATTAGTAGCCACAAGATATACAGGGTGTTTCCTTTAAAGTAACCAATGCCTTTTTTAAAAAATCTATGAGATATGGGATAAAATGGTTGGGAAAAAGTTATAGTTGATGGAAGGGGACATTCACTTCCCAAAACAGTTCAGAAATTTTGGCAGTAGTTTTTTTCAGGACAATGCAAAGCTTTAACTATCACATTGCATAGCTCTAAAAAAATGTGAAATTTTGATATGACATGTTCCTATACCTAAAATTAAAATACACCCTCAAAACTGCATTAATGCGTGTGCACCAATGGCCCACGGCTACAGAATGATGTCTCAGGTATGGAGCTCAGCAAATTGTCGCTCTTAACCGCTCCAACTAGCTAGCATTGAGCTAACGTGGATCGTGACACCTTGGCTTATGCTCCAAGTTAGCTAGTTGGAGCAGCTAAGAGCGACAATTTGCTGAGCTCCATACCTAAGACAACATTCTGTAGCCCTGGGCCATTGGTGCACACTCATTAATTCAGTTTTGAGGGTTTATTTTCAATTTTAGGTATAGGAAAATGTTATATCAAAATTTCATATTTTTTAGAGCTATGCGATGAGATAGTTAAAACTACCCCTATCTATTGAAAAAAATGAACTTTGCATTGTCCTGAAAAATCTACTGCCAAAATTTCTGAACTGTTTTGGGAAGTGAATGTCCCCCTCCATCAACTATAACTTTTTCCTAACCATTTTATCCCATATCTCATAGATTTTTTAAAAAAGGCATTGCTTACTTTAAAGGAAATACCCTGTATATACTTTTCTAAAGGTGGGATGGGGTTCCCCCAAAACATCTTATAGTTCTAAGAGTTCCGTGAGTCAATAAATGTTGAATACCACTGGTGTAGCGTCTGTGCAGTCTCTGCAGCCTGTGCTGTCCCCAAGGACACTACTAATCAGACGGAGGAATTGACCAGCCCTCCCAACCAATTTACTAATATGATCCTTTCAGGTACGTTGACTAGACTTCAGTCTCCCCCTACCCCGGGTGCTACCAACCACCTGCATTCCTGGTATGGCCTTAGCAAGCTCCTTGTCCCCTGTTCTCATAACGTGTCCATCATATAAAGGTAAATAAAGTGTTTATTCTTTTATTTCTTAAATGGTCAAAACGAATGCTAGGTAAAAGAGCACTTAATAGAAGTTAAATGAGGGTAATAAGCAAACGTAAGGCAAGGCGCAAAATGAGGCCGCAGGGGTGACGCAGTAACGCAGCCCTGCGAAATTCTGCTAGCAGGCAATCACTGTTACGTTGAAAACCATTTTAGTTGACGCAAATTGCAAACCAGTATGTTAAAAAACTGCGATTCAATGTGTGGTGATTGCCTGCTAGCAGAATTTCGCAGGACTGCGTTACGCTGCGTCACCCTGCGGCCTCGTTTTGCGCCTTGCCTAAGTCTCTTCTGTTGCTTTCAATGGATGATCCAGTATTCTTTACGTCTGCTTAGTATTCCTCTGAAAATATGCGAGATAATATGGTATTTGGGGTGCACTTTTTTTTGAAGAGCTCTCCCTTCATCTGCCGCTGGATCTGCCCCTGGTCCAGTATCGAACCTAGGACTACTTACCCAGGCTTAGTGCTACCCACTAAGCCACCGAGGCGGGTCTATGGCCCGAAAACACTATCTATGCCTAAATGGCAATTGATGCCCCAACTTATATAATCAGTCACTCATTACTCCTGCATTGCTTTACGTGGCAGCCTAATTAATGCCCTAATTCAGAAAGATTCCTCCGCCCAGAAAATTATCTTTCTTGGCTCATCAAGACCTACTTTGAGTGGCATATACCCTGATGAGATTCAGCATTACTCCCCGCCAAATTACTGTAACTTTAGTCTCCAACATAAAATAATTATCATCAAAATGACGGATATAATTACAAGGCAATGTTATTTTTACTGAATTAATAAATTCAATTTCTTTCTTGCAGGCATCATGCATAATATGGATACTTCTGTATTACTTCCAAGGAACGAACTTTTTCTGGATGTTTGTGGAAGGATTTTATTTGTACATGCTCGTAGTGCGAACATTCACCGTTGATAAAGTCAAATTTGGAGTATATATATTTTTAGGATGGGGTAAGTGAACAGTAGAATAAAAAAACATGAATGTCTAATGCATATTGGAATATGAATTTCAGATTTTCTTCTCATCCTTTATTAAATCTAATTGACGTCGAAATTGATGAATTCAAAGATTTGTTATATCAACACCTTTAGAGGCAGGGCTTTAGAGAAGGCCCGGGGCTGAGGGCTCCAGGGTCCTGGGCTCTGTGTCATGTTGTGTTGGACACACCAGTTCTCGTTCAATCACTGAAGTTAAACAACACAACCCCAGCTAGTACCGACATGGATGGCCGCTTGGGAAAACTGGGTACCGTTAATATCTAAAAATCGCCACATTAGTGTGCAGTCTCTGCGCTAGTTGAAGGGCCTAAAACACCAACAAATCATAACAACAATTGGGCCTTATATATAAGTTGTATAACAATTTCTTTTGTTGATGGCATTGTCAATGGAGTCTTGTGTGATAGGAGGGCTCCAATAACACTGTCATAAGTTGGCCATATACGATCGGTCCATTTGGCCGGAGGCCATTTCACATGAGTCCATTTGGACTCAGTCGAAATTAAGGGGTCATTGACTACCCCATCAATCCACACGGAGCCAGGCCTGTTCCAGTTTGCTCTATGTCATAATCAAGTGTACAACTGTGAAGTTTTGAACAAGAAATTGTGAATATTTGCAGAGCCGGCGCTGAGAAACGTTGGGCCCAAAGCAAGTTTGTTAGGTTGTTAATGTTTTAGGGCCCTTCAACTACAAGGTCATTAGAGCCCCGTCCACTGAGTAGTTCTAATGCAGAAAGACTGCCTGTTTTCGCGAGAAAGACTGCTTCAGTGAATGACAGGATTCAGGTGAAAGAAATTTAAGGTCTATAGGCGGCAAGGGATGATTGATCCAAATAGCCCTGCGCCTATCTAAAACTCACCGTGTGTGGGGGAATTCAGATGGATTGTTGTGGATCGGCAAGCCCGACTATATTTTCGTCCAGTTCAAAATCCACGACACCGAGCTGAGACTTACCCTTACTGTGCATGTGTCAAAATCCCCACGCCGAATGGAGTCCGGAAACCTGCTGGCATCACCGTGTGTGTGCGCAACCCCGATCGAATTCTTTCAGTATGAAATCAGACCTCGAGTTGGAAAATGTGGCATATGCGAACTGCAGCGACAGCTAAGCAACTACATTAATACTAAGCAACTGCTTTAATACATTACAGTTGGTATTTAAGTTAAAAATTACCTAAAATGGTGTACTAATTTTCACAAACATTTTTTTTTTTTTTGGGGGGCCCCCCCCCCCCCCCCCCCGGTACCTAATCCTTGTTTCAGGCCCCGCGTTTCTTATCGCCGGCCTTGCATACATTCGGAATTTGTAGTTGAAAAATTCACAGATGTAACACTTGTTGGGGACATAAAGTGGTTTACGGAAGTTTCGCCTTCGACATTTCACCCCCGACCTTTTGCCCCCACACATTTTGCCCCTCGGACGTTTCGCCCCTGGAGGGGCAAATGGCTGTTTTTCTTTTGCTATTTGTTTTTATTTAGAAAATCAGCATTATCATAACGCCCTTATCCCGCCTGTGGCAGGGTGGGGTCTGCGGGTTCTAGCCCTCCACTCCCGTCTATCTCCAACCAGGTCCCTGTCCACCCCACACACTGCCATGTCCTTACGGACAACCTGCTCCCACGTCTGCTTTGGTCTCCCTCTGCCCTGGGTGCTACCTACCACCTGCATTCCTGAAATGGACCTGAGTTGCTGATGTCCTCCACAGTATGTAGAATTCTTTCCGAATTTGCTGCATATTTCTTATATGCAAACATGAACTAAAATTCCAATGCCCTCCCAGGGGCGAAAGCTCCCGGGTGCTAAAAGTACTCAAGGGCGAAATGTCGGGGGCGAATGTTCCGGATCCCCTTCGTACTAACCCTGTCATAAATCTGAGACTGTTTAGTACGCCATCTACTGTAGAAGTCATAGGTGGCTATTACATTATATACTGTAGGACTAGTTATCAGGGTTTCTTGATAACCAATGTCATTTTTCGTTCATATTTAGGCTTTATTTCTTTTTTAAAAATGAAATTAGGCAGTGGCATGCTGCATGTCATTTACTGTAGTAATGACGCCCAAATGATTTTAGATTTAGTTTCATTACAGTCCTCTCATATTATATTACATATAAAGATGAAGAGAAAAAGTTAACTAAAATATAAATAGAAACCAGTTTTAAATCGTTATTATATTGAAAAGTGTGCCAGTCGACAATGTTATAAGATGGAAATGGCAGGCATTTTAAATTTCAAATGGATAGATAAAGGGGTAAGAAATTTTTTCTCTCTGGACCCCATTCAACTTCTTTGCCAGCCCTTACCATTTCAACTATCAGCACTCTGGGATTGAATTTTACTTTTAGAGCTTTTTTATGTTTTATTCCACTAACTTGGGATAGTATCTAAATTTTAAAATACTATCATTTTTAGATTAGGTTTTAGAGTTGGTTTCACTTCACGTTTTAATAGAAACCAGTCATAAGTTTCACCGGAAGTGTTAAAAGATGCTATATAAAAATGAAAAGTGCACGACTGAATGAACTAAATGTGAAAGTTTTGGCCACAATAGCACATAGACTCGGATGTTGCCCATAGAATCAATGGGTGATGGTTGAAGTGGAGTCCTGTGTGATAGGAGGGTCCCAATCAAATTGAAAGGGAAGTTTTACAGGGCAGTGTTTAGGCCAGCTATGCTATATGGATCTGAGTCAGTCCCGGATTTAGATATTGAGAGGCCCTAGGCTATTTCAATTTTGAGGTCCGTTTTAAGCCCTTATGAGACCCTTTTCTTTAGTTTTGATTGAAAGGGGCGTTTTACAGGGCAGTGGTCAGGCCAGCAGGGGTGGGGCAATGCAGCAATTGCTCCCCGGTGTGGTTTACACTGAACATGGGACATTTTCTAATGAGCAGCAGAGGACATAACAGTAGGTATTCTGAGTATTTAAAAATATTTGGGGCGCCCGTTTTTTGAAGTGCTCCCTCCATGATCAGCCCCTGTATCCGCCCCTGTAGGCCCACTATGTTATTTGGATCAGAGGCAGTGCCGGATTTAAATATTGAGAGGCCCTAGGCTATTTAAAATTTGAGGCCCTTTTCTTAAGTGTTGAAGCACGCTAAATGTTGAGGCCCTAGACTTTAGCCTACCTATCCGAGTGGTAAATCCGGCACTGATAGAGTGTTGGTCAGTGAGGAAGAGCCACGTCAATAGAATGCAAGTAGCCGAGATGCAAATGCTGCGGTGCATGAGTAGGGTGTCGAGAGCTGATAGAGTTAGGAATGAGTCTATTAGAGATAGTCTGGCGGTAGGGACATCGCGGAATAATGAGGGAGAGTAGGTTGAGGCGGTATGGGCACGTAATGAGAAGAGGGGAGGCGGAGGTCGTTAGTTCCAAAACAGGAATGCAAGTGGTTGGAAGCACCCGGGGCAGGGGGAGACCAAAACAGACGTGGGAGCAGGTTGTCCATAAGGATATGGTATAATGTGAGGTGGACGGGGACGCGGTGGGAGATATGCGAGAGTGGAGGGCTAGAACCTACAGACCCGACCCTGCTATAGGCGGGATAAGAGTATGATTATGATGTAAAAAGTCAACTGAAAGGAAAACAAAACTAAAGAAATGACTAGGATCACAATGGAATTGAATAAAAAGCTGTTGTTGAATAACATGAAGATGGCATGCATCCCCACAACTTGCAAGGGGACACTTTCCACAGAATAAAATAACATTTGTTTCCGTTTGTAATTTAGATTAAGCTGAGTTTAATTTTAAAAGACTTTTGTTTTTGAATTATTTTACAATGCCATTAACCTTTAACTACGTAGGTGGGGTGCTCACAACACCCCACGTCGGAAAAGTTAGGAAAACAATCAGTTAGGTTAATATTACATCTTTGAAACCCTTTGTAGCTTAGTTTTATTTATCCAACTTCAATATCCAAAAGAAACGGTGTTGAATTGACTTTTCATTTTGATAATATAAATATTTTATTAGCTTGGGGTGCTCACAACACCCCATCTACGTACTTACGTAACTTTCTTTGCAATATTTGTAAAGTGTGTTTTGGGGTTTTAGCTGAATTTGTAATTGTTAGAATTAATTTGCCCAAGATGTCCTGCCACTTTCTTTACTGGGAGAAGTTTGGCCCTTACAGAGGGGGCCTAGAAATCAATGGGGGTGTTGACCACACATAAAGGAAATGGACACTGATCTTTATCATGATGGTTGGTTTTGGGCATAGAGGACAAAACACTATTATGGTGGGGTAGAAAGGCTAAAAGTTGTATTCTTTATTGCATTGAATATGAGAGAAATATTTATCTATTATTCTATTGAAATTAATATGACATAATTTTTGAATTAAAGTTCAATAAAAAGTCTAAGCATAACTTATAAAAATCATTATAGCATAAAACTCTTTACTAGTGACATATCTTGAAACTAACAATGGGCTACTTAGATTTAATGCTGAAAATCCCATGGTTTTCACTGGGTTGTTGACCAAACATTAAGAAAAGGGTTATTTGTCTATATGTGGGTGGCTAGTTTTTGCAGAGAGAATTTTTATATAATTTTTGGTGCAACTTAAGTTTTTTTTGCAAAAATATATCTAATAGAGTGTGTAGTTAGTATTTCATTTGGTTTCCCATTAAAAAACATTAAGTTTTAGAATTTCTGTCAGTTTTTCTAATGATATGCAAATTTTGATGCTAATTGATAAAAAAATTTTTTTCTCCTTATTTTTAAGCATTCCCAAAATTTTTTTTTGCATATATTTATTTGTTATGCCCCAACACATATAATAAAATTTTAAAATAATTATTTTCGTTATGCTAGCTATTTTTGGGGGTGGGGTGTTGTGAGCACCCCACATACGTAGTTATGAAACTTTTAGTCACCTACGTAGTTAAAGGTTAATGTAGGTATTATATCAATAGGAGGCGTTTTTACATGAAAACGGATTAATCATTTTAACATTACTTCTTGTGGGAAAGGTTGGTTTGGTATACGTCCTATTTGGTATAAGTCCAAACATCAGGAACGGATTAACGTCGTATACCGAGGTTCCACTTTAGTTGTAGAAAGGATACGTTTAAAAACTGGTCACCCCGCACACAATACACGACTCCACTAAGGGTCGCCCTAACTGAGAATAAGGCGATTAGGAAACCTTTTATGGACTTGCTAGGAAGGTCAAGGGGCTGGTTAGGTTCATGACAGAGATCGTTTTATTCTGCAATACAAGTGGGTCAATTTTTTTGTTGGTGTTTTGGGGCCTTTCAACTACAACGGTCATTAGAGCCCAGTCCTCTGCGTAGTTCTAATGCAGAGACTGCACAGACACTACGCTGATGCGGCGATTTTTGGGTATTAGCGGTACCCAGTTTTCCCATGTGGTCATCCATGCTAGTACTACCTGGGGTTGCGTTGTGTAATTAGCTGGAATCAGAGAGAGAGCCGATCACGACACTAGGTGGGGCAGTAACCTGGTGGGTAATCTGAAAGAATGGTGGTCCAAATCTCGCAGATCGAACCTTGCCATAGGCTAGGTAATGATGCCGGGATAATATATGGGAGATGTCAACCTCTAGAACAGCGATTCTCAACAACTGTGCCGCGAGATTCATGAAATGTGCCGCCACTGCGGGTAGCCATACGGAAGTGACGTCAGACAAGTAGTTCAATCGGTTCTGGCTTCCTAGGAGGAACTGGCAGAAGCAATGGGCATGAATATAACAGTTCTCACTACTGGCTAACAAAGCTATATACTAATCACCAGCTTGATGTGTGCCTAGGGCTAGGTTACAAGTAATTTCTAACCCTCTTCCCGCCTATGGCAAGGTGGGGTACCCATCTTGTCCCTCTCAGTGGACACACGGGCGATATATTGCACAGTGTTTTCCAACAGTTGCTGACCAAAGCTGCAATCCCTCTGCTGTTCGTTGGGACATTTCACCAAAGCCGTCGAGCTCCTACAACTGCAAATTTTACTTCCTTTACCCGCTCCGTAATAGAGAGGGTTCTTTCACGTTCAGATGCCATCGTATACCACATGGGACCTCGGTTTTACTTCTCATCCAAAAGAAAGTACTCTCAGGGCTTCTCCCAGAAAAAAAAAGCCAACCCACGTTTTGCATTGGGTTAGGTTACAACTTATATATTTTCTTAGGCGTTTGTGTACCTTGAAATGTGTCGTTGTTAGCGTGCCGCCAGATTTTTAAATTATTAAAAGTGTGCCGTGATGAAAAAAAAGTTGAGAATCGCTGCTCTAGAAGGTGCTCAACAGTCGAAATAATCAATTAAGCCACTTGCTACTGTCAGCTTGAGCGTCTACAATTTATGGAATATTCAACACCCTGAAACATAGGTGTAAGATAAGCTCGATTCGGCACTGTCAATCACCAAAACAATGCTCACTAACAATTTTTTTTTATTGCAATAGGACGAGCTCGTCCATTAAAGGTCCTGTTTTTTTTAAATTTTGGTGCTATTGGGATAATTTGGGGGTGCGATTGTATTTGCTTATGTCGCCTAAAGATGAATGATGTTTCGTAAGTCGTGGCTAAAACCGCTTATAATTTTATAGCGAAAAGTCCAATCTTAAGTCAAACGTGTGAAACGCTATCAGTTATGCTCGTCTGCGAGCAATCTTTGAATCAACTGTAAGAAAACGAATTTATGATACTATCTCACATTCGGAAGAAAACGAGGAACAGCATTGCGCGAAAGTCTGTTAACGAGGTTGAAACTATTTGAATAATCCCTTCAAACAATAAATAAAATAAAATCCGACACGCAGATTCTGCGAAAAGCTTAAGCACAAGCACTTTTGAAATTCTATACTCTACAAGTAGGCATACATCGAATTTCTTCGCTCTATTAGATGATATTTGTCATTTGATGAAAAAAGAAAACTGTCAAGAACAGCAGGGTCTGTTTTTTGGCTTATAACGAACTTGTTGGCTGAGTGGTTGTGTGCTTGAATGCCCGATGCACAGTTGGAGGATCGATCCTGGTTGAAACCGTGAGAGCGGCTTATTGCGTTGGACACACCAGTTTTCGTCCGATCACTGAAGTTAAGCAACGCAACCTCAGCTAGTACTAACATGGGTGGCCGCTTGGGAAAACTGG
>JAAFCE010008819.1:0-11259 GCA_013389805.1 Trigoniulus corallinus
TCACCATCACAATATCCTTATCCAACCTGTGACATGGTCAGGTCTCCGGATTATGACCCTCCATTTCCGCCCATCTTCCACTAGGTCCTCATCCACCCTCACACTATTATACCTCACTGTGTAACGTGCCCCCATGTGTCTTGGGAGCCGCAGATTTCATTGGACACACCAGTTCTCGTCTGATCATCGAAGTTAAGCAATGCGACCCCAGCTAGTACCGACTTGTGTGGCCGCTTGAAAAAACTGGATACCGCTAATACCCAAAAACCTAAGGGTTCGGCCTGTTATGGCTGCTTGACTTACTCCCCAACCTGTTAACGTAACATAGTATTAACTACAAGCAGCGCCTGCTCTAGCACTTATGCCGCCCAGGGCAAAAGGACAAATTGCCGCCCCTTGAAACAGCGCTCTGTTCGCGTGCTCTGTTCTCACACTTACAGCCGAAATGGCGCCCCTAATTATTTTCGCGCCCTGGACAAATGCCCGGGTTGGCCCCTCCTTAGAGCGTGCCCTGCTACAAGGTTATTAGAGCCCCGCCCACTGAGTAATTCTAATGCAGATACTCCACAGCAGTGGCATCACCCGGTGCGGCGACACCATGGTGTCACCCCCCCTCCCTCTCCCGAAAAAAGTCGCTTCTTCTGCTTTGGTGTCACCCCATTTCTCATGGTGCGAGTGGTGTCACCCGGTGCGGCCCGCACCCTCCGCACCCCCCGAGTCGCCACACCCGCACACACGGGGCGCCCTCTAGGGGGGGGGGGGCAACCCGGGCATTTGTCCGGGGCGCAAAAATTTAGGGGCGCCATTTTGGCTGTAAGTGTGACAACAGAGCACGCGAACAGTGCGCAGCTTCAAGAGGGAGGCAATTTGTCCTTTTGTCCGAGGCGGCAATTTGCCCTTTTGTCCGGGGCGGCAATTTGCCTTTTTGTCCGGGGCGGCAATTTGCCTTTTTGTCCGGAGCGGCGTAAGTGCTAGAGCAGGCGCTGACAGACTCTACGATTCTTGAGTATTAGCGGTACCCAGTTTTCCCAAACAGCCACCAAATTTAGTACTAACTGGAGTTGCGTTGATTAACTTCAGTGATCAGAGAACGACTGGGGTGTCCGACGCAGTACGACCTCTACCACACTTTCTAGGTGGTGTTGATAAACCAACTCAAATCAGCCTCGTTATGAACTAGAGATTAGCACCTTTATGTTGTTTACTTTCGGTAGTGATAATTTATACTTGCTGTCGACGCAACAACTGGACAGCGGTCATTGCAATGTGGAATTCACCTTAATTGACGACAACTGGCACAAATGAAAATGACCGCTGTCATTTATATTCATCTCATAATAGCAGGAAATCGTGCGCGAAATACAGCAAATAACAAGTGATCGCTTGGTAGTTGAACGTGTCATTTGTAATCACATCATCTCATCATTACCAGTTTTTTCCACTAGTGCAGGGTTGTGTAGAGAGAGGTTGTATTGCCTAGTACTAACATGCGTGGCCCCGTTCTGTTGGACGATTTATTTACACTGCTGGCTCTCAACCTAAGTTGCAACCAGCTCCCTTGCTTATCACAGGCCTGTTGTTCGGTGGGGCACTCCACCAGCCCCCAGAACTCCTCTAAACGGCTGTGTTGTGTTGGACACACCAGTCCCCGTCTGACCACTGAAGTTAGGCAACACAACCCCAGCTAGTACTGGCATGGGTAACCGTTTGGAACACTGGGTACTGCTTATACCCAAAAAGTCGTCACAGCAGCGTAGTGTCTGTACAGACTGTGCATTAGAACTGCGCAGTGGTAGAGTCTGTAATGAGCATTACAGTTAAAGGGCTGCAAAACACCGGCAAAACAAAGGAAAAATCGAACTCCTGCACCTGGGAATTTTTCCAATCTTCTCGATGCATGCACTCTTTAATATGATTTGAAATTTTTATTGAAGTAATGGATTATTTTGTCTCTTCCATAGATGGCAATTATTGTAATGCAACGTTTGATTCTTTACTCTGCTGGCCGCCGGTAAAAGCTGGAACGAAGGTCTTTCAGCCTTGTCCTGCTCTCCTACATAATGTGAGATATGATACTACAAGTAAGTTCAAATGTTTTCGTTATATTGTACATCAGGGTAGATGAGAAAAGACGTGATGGCGTGACGGGGCTCTAATGACCATTGTAGTTGAAGGACCCTTTATGATATCCCGGTAATGTTATCTCCAGGATCCAGCGATGACTCTCGCGACATTAATGCTGCGCACTCTATCATTCATAACCCCCTTTCCCGGTTATGTTAGATTAGGAAACCAATCTAATTCATCCGTGAACATAGGTGTTCTGTTGGACTACTGTCTGCGCAGCCGGATGTCAACCAAATGCTGCAACCCCTGTACAGTGATACCTCGGTTCGCGAACACAATCCGTTCCTTGGCTCTGTTCGTGAACCGAAAATTTCGTGATCTGATACAATTTTTCCCATTGCAGTTAATGTAAATCGTTTTTTGTCGTAGAAAAGTTTTAACATGTTATGGCTTTATATGTGGAAATACAGCAATACAGAAAGGAACTAAATATAAGCATGAACACCACACGAACAGCACTTTCATGTTTAACTATAATTTCTTTTTCAGCTATAATTTCATTTTGGACTTTTAACCCTTAACACTTTTCACTTTTTTGAGAGCCATAGCAAGGGATAAATTAAATTAAATAAAGGAAAAACTAAATTATCAACAGTTGTTGTTAGGACTCTACTGGTTGAGTAGGCCGGCATCCCCCTACAGACAGCCTTACAGAATCTTTAGCCCTACGGCACCCCCAAGACCTTGTAGTTGATGGACCCTAAAGCACTTTAGCGGCGTTTGGTTGATCGGTCCTGAAGAGGTAAGAATGCGAAATGATGAACGGATGATCAAGGTAAAAGAAACGAAAGACAGACTTTATGCCGTTTTTATTGGTTCGTATACAGCCAGGAGATGTCCGGGCGCCTACCCCCGGACTGCAGTCCTGGGACCAACTATGTCGCACTTGACTCATTTAGGATTAGGAGATGTCGTACACATTGCACCAGTGGTTCGGGCCGTCAGGAGACTGATGGTCCGTGCGGAAGAGTGTGTGAGACTTGCATCTCCCCAGCCGTGAATGTTCAGTAAAGCCCCCGTTATCTGGCATCCTTGGGACCAACCATGTGTCGGACAGCTGAATTTTCCAAATAACTGAAGCACTCATATATTGAAGGGTGACATTGATGACGGTCCATTTCTTTTTACATTCACCCTCAGTGCATAATGGTGGGAGTCTAGATGGTCTCTTTAGTGCCCTTGATAGCGACAAGTGGCACATGATTAATGGAGTAAAAGTATCGATTTTCAATAAAGCCGTGATTGATTGAAATAATGAAATCTTGTTTTTATGGGTCAATTGGTAAATTTAGAATGTCGAATGGCGAAAGGGCAGTATTGCCAGACAGCGAAAATAATGACATTGTTTTTAATCGTTTCTTAGTATGAAAAAAGAAATTGTATTAGGACAATATAAACAATTGATAAATGTTTTTTTTTCTGAAATTTTCTTTACAGAAAATGCCAGTAAACAATGTTACATGAACGGAAGTTGGGAAGGACACACTGATTATTCCCAGTGTCGGCCCCTGGAAGAAGTTGTTGTCGCAGTAAGTATCGATTTTGATATGTATTTTTTTTAATCTTCTAGATGTGTTAGTGAACTCGTGAACATTATCTACTTATTTGCGAGTTTTTAAACGATACTTGATCGATATGTTGTCAACATCACAATGAGGGGGTGGAGCAAATGCAATTTTGGATTGAAAGAGAAGCAGATAACAAAAGTTACCTACCTAGTAATTGGTGAGAAATATATAGAGCATATACTCCAAATAAAAGTTTGCAAACCATTGCTGCTCATTTCTGTGATTTTCAAGGCATCCATTGATTCCATCAGAGATTCCTTTCTTCTTTTCTACTGGTAATTCTGTGAGATCGTGCAACATCATTCTTTTTAAACCTAACTTCCGGCTGACAGAAAATCAATATTTTGCGCTAGTCTTGAAGAGTTAAGCGCAAATTTAAAATAATCATTTGGCGACAAGGAGATTGCTTTGCAAAGATAATAGATAAAGGAAGAAAAAGAAATGCTGCAAAATAGATTAGCTTTTTGAATTATTGGTCGTCTGTCTCGGTAGCTAAGTCGTTAGTGCCCTTGACTTCATGACTCCATGGATGCAGGATTGTTCTTTCCAGAGGCAAATCGCTAGTTTCAGCTCAAAGAGAAGCGATATGCATTCTGAGTTTCTGGTCCCGCTTCTTGGAAATGCAGTCATTTGCCTTACAGATATCCGGATACATCATCCTATTGCAGTGATGACCGACAGCCATACACCAACAAGCCCCCTACAAGGGTTTTCTGGTTTCGTATGTCACCCATTCACACTAGTATACATGACAAAAACGTCATAGGCTGTCAAGCATGGGAGCGCGCTTTGTCTCTCGGGCCAAATGGTTGGCGCACTTGACTTTAAGAGTTGATGGTTTCAGGATCAATCCTGATCGAGACATGAAAAATGAAGACAGGAACTGAGGAAGCACCCAAATGAGACAGAAAGGCGGAGGGAGAGAGAGGAGGTATATACAAGAGACAAATGAGACAGAGGTCGTAGACAGAAGAAACAAAGCAGATCGAGAATGTAGATAAGAGAAAGAGGATGTAAACAGAAGAGACAAAGGACGTAGACAGAAGAGACAAAGGACGTAGACAGAAGAGACAAAGGACGTAGACAGAAGAGACAAAGGACGTAGACAGAAGAGACAAAGGACGTAGACAGACGAGACAAAGGACGTAGACAGACGAGACAACGGACGTAGACAAACGAGACAAAGGACGTAGACAGACGAGACAAAGGACGTAGACAGACGAGACAAAGGACGTAGACAGAAGAGACAAAAGACATAGACAGAAGAGACAAAGGATGTAGACAGACGAGATGAAGGACGTAGGCAGAAGAGACACAGCACTTAGATAAAAGAGACAAAAAACGTAGACTGAGGAGACAAAGGATAAAAGCAGAAAGGACAGAGGGCGTGGACGGAAGAGACAGAGGACATGGATAGAAGAGACAGGATGCAGACGGAATAGAGAACGGAAACAGAAGAGACGAGGGTGAGAGAGAGGACGCAGGCACAATCACGGACAACCAAAGCTGCAACTCCTATGCTTATTTATCGTCGGTCAACTATTTGACGGGGAATTCCACCGAGGCCAAGGGGGCGAGCTCTTACACCTGGAACTATTGCCTCATCTACCTGTTGCATAGTATAGAGGTTTCTTTTACGTGCAAAAGCCATCGTACACCACACGGGACCTCGGATTTACTTCTCATCCCAAGGGAGGCGCACTCAGTGCTTCTCTCTCGCCCGAAAGAATACCACCCATCTCGATCCAATATGAAACCTGAAACCATTGGCGCTGTAAATCAATCACATTACCTTTTGTGCTACCGAGGCGGGGTTGATAGAATTATTTTTAAAATAGTTTTAAATTCTCAATTGCAGATCTTGCATCTCCAATTAGCGGCTCACTGATCACATCCAGCCGCCACCAGTCCAAATTTACTCGAAGTTTTTGATAATTTTCAGCAGTCATGCGTATTTAATGACATGACCAGTGGGCATTATTAATTAGTTATATGATAACTTTTGACTGCGTTGTTCGTGTGGTTTTCATCTCTTCATTAGCATCGTCATCGTCATCATACCCTTATTCCGTCTGTGACCGGGTCGGGAATGCGGGTTCTAGCCCTCCACTCCCGCCTATCTCTCAGCAGGTCCCCGTCCACCTCACACACTACCATATCCTTACGGACAAGCTGCTCCCACGTCTGCTTCGGTCCTGAAAAGGACCTAACGAGCTCCTCCCTCCCCTCTTTTCATTACGTGTTCATGCCACCTCAACCTACTCTCCCTCATTTTTTCCACGAATTCTCCTGCCCCAGGCTCCCCCTAATATAAAATATACTCATTGCTAACTACAGCTCTCGACACCCAGCCCATATACCGCAGCATTTGCATCTCGGCTAGTTGCATTCTATTAACGTACCTCACCTTTCCATTTGTCAATCCCGCGCCCATTGAATTTTACCGCCATCATTCCCCCTGTGGATCCCAGGCCCTTGGAATTTACCTCATCATTCGTCCTGTAAAGCCCGTCCCAATGGAATTTAACTCCATTATTCCTCTTCTCATCAGCCATTGAACTGTCCTGTCGAAGTCGAGACAACATGGCTTATTTAAAATCGGTATTTGTATGGGGAATTTCTTTTACTGATGCGGTGGTTCCATCGTACGCACCTTGCAGAATCGTTATCACAAACCCGTTTTCCCGCCTATGGCAGGACCTGGTGTCAATTTTGTCCCACGAGCATACGAGTGATTTATTGGATGGTATCTAATGATTTAATGACTTAATGATCGCCTGGCCTATTATTCTGTTTTGGGGCATGTTTTTCTACACGGTCACCAAGGGAATGGTCGTCACCAGCAAATTTTGCCAAATTAACGCGTATATTTTATTCCGTGTAGTGAGGGTTCTTTTAGGTGCATTAGTGACATTGTACTAACCTCAGGACCAAGCTTTACTTTGCCATGAAAGGCCTACTTCGAGCTTCAGTCTTGTCGGAAGGAAACCATCATCATTCTACCTATGGAATCAAGGGGTGAAGCATGCGATAGGCTTTTTACAGCAGGTTTACCTCAGTATAGTGCAAGGGGAATGGGCACCGCCCATAGTTAATTTTGGGACCCAATATTAGATCATGTGGCAGATTATCTCATTTCTGTGGTAATTCAAATTTATTATTGATTTTCGTCAGTGGGCCTTGATCGAATTATATTTAGAGCGCAATATCTTGTTAATAGGACATGTGAAGTGCACTTGGAGGCTTGTCCTGGTTCTACAAGAGGTCCGCATTGTCCTTGTCGGCTAATTTAGGCCTATTGTTGTGCAGGTGAGTTTTGATCGCAGCGAATATCAAAAAATCGATCTTTGTTGACATTGTTTCCTGTGGCCACCCATGCAAGAGGCAGCGTACCATTTCTGCCTTATATACGTTGTTGAGGAGCCTGCGCAGTTGAAAATTAAGGGGCACAGGGTCAATTCGCTTAACTAGGTCATAGGAAAGTAGTTGTTAACATGATACTGTAAACATTAATGTGTTATTAGGTGCATTAGCGCCTATTGATCTCGTTTTTTTAACTTAAGTGTGCAGGCCTTTTAAAGGTCATTAAGACATTATTCGTGGGAATTCCATTTTTCGGATACATTAATCCATTTTCATTTTCGACACATCACTCAGTTTCCTATACTTAAAATAATTGCTAACAGAAGCCGTTGATTACTTCTTGGCGTGTGGTGCAAATAAACCCATTGTGTGACAGTGTTGGGCCCAAACGTCTTCTGCAAAGGGGGGCCGACATTACGCCCAATAAACTTACGAGGGCTATTTTTTTTCAAGGTCCGATCGGTTGTAAAATGAAAACCACAGTGAAAATCTAAACCGTTTTATTTGGAACACTTAGGTACACATTCCAGCTATTTCCCTACATAATACCCTCTCTGACTGAGAACTTTGTCATAGCGTGGTACGAACTTTTAGGCAAGGCGCAAAATGAGGCCGCAGGGTGACGCAAGGTGACGCAAGGTGACGCAGGTGACATAGGTGACGCAGCCCTCTGAAATTCTGCTAGCAGGCAATCAACGCACATTGATTCGCAGTTTTTCAACATATTGGTTTGCATTTTGCGTCAACTAAAATGGCTTTCAACGTAACACCAGTTCGACAGAACTTTACTACATATTTCTACACTGCAGGAATGGTGCCAGGGCCCGCTTAGGGGGGACAACCCGGGCATTTGACCGGGGCGCCAAAATTTAGGGGCGGAATTTTGGCTGTTTGAGAAAAATAGTAATGTGTTTATTACGAAATTAATAGAAAACTTCACATCGATTTTTTTCCTTTGCTAAAACTTTACAGTGCGTAATGTAATTATATTGCTTATGCCGAAAAGCTAAAAAGAACCATTAATCCCGCTTGTGGCACGGTCGGACCTGCGGGTTCTGGCCCTCTACTCCCGTAGATCTTCCTCCTCTTACCCCGGGTGCTTCCGACCACAAGAATTCTTGAAATGGACCTAACAAGCTCCTCCTCCTCTCTTCTCTTTACGTGTCCATACACCTCAATCTATTCTCCCTCATTTTTGGCGATGTTTATCACTCCCCAAGCTACCTCTGATGTACTCATTCCTAATACTATTCGCTCTTCAGCATTCGCATCTCAGCTACGTGCATTCTGTTGAAGTGACTATAGCCTAACGGGCCTAACCACTCTTCTGTAAAACTTCGCCTTCAACTTGGTTGGGACCCTCCTATCACACAGGCTCCACTTGCCTTACTCCGTTTCAACCACCTTGATTGATTCTGTGGGTTTACATCAGAGTCTATCTCCCCACTGCTTTGGGATGTTGATCCTAAGTACTTTTCCTCTTGCACCTTTTTCACCAGTTCGACTCTAGGAAGTAGGAAATCATTATTTTGCTGTCCTTCTCAACTGAAAGTTAAATACTCTTTCTTCTTCTTGTTTATCTTTACCCTCTAATATCGTTTAGGCCCTTTTCTACTTGATCTCTGCAGCCACTAAGATTTGCAATATTTGTCGGCAATGCCATGGGCTGAGGGGCCCATTCTCCTACTTCCGTCAGCAGCTCATCCATAACCAGAATGAAAAGCAGTCTGGTTATATATGCTACCAGTAAAGGGGGTCGGAATGGGGTGGGGATCATGCTGGATAGTGAGCTGCAGCAAGGGGTCATTGAGGTGAAACGTTTCAATAGCAGGCTCTTGCTAGTTACTGTGGTTTGGAGAGGAGTAGTGCTTCACCTAATCAGTGCTTATGCACCCCAGGTGCGTCTGGATGAACCCACAAAGGATAGCTTCAGGACAGAGTTTGAGGACTTAGTGCACTCATTAGAGGCTCAGGTCCGGCAATGTCAAGGAAATGAGCGCTTAATTATTGGAGGGGGGTGGTTAATGGCCACATAGGCAAAGATAACCAGGGTTATGGTGAGGTCCATGGTGATGGGGGTATGGAGCAGCTAGCATAGATGGACAGCGAATCCTCAACACAGCAAATGCACTTGGCCTTACATTGGCAAATACTTGGTTTAGGAAGAGGGACAAGCACCTGATTACATATCAGTCACCACAGGGAATGTCACAGATAGATTTCTTTATGGTTAGAGGGTGGCACAGAATGGAGGTCTGTGATTGCTGGGTACTCCCCAGTGAAAATTTTCAAAAGGAATGTAGGCACAGGCTACTAATGATAGAACTATTAGTGAAAGCGGCAGACAAGGCACATTCTTGGAGGGGAGAGCAGGTCATCAGGTTGTGGAAACTACCCACCAAGTTAGAGGAATTCATACAAGAAGTTCAAAGGCAGGTAGACTGGGATTGGGAAGGGACAACAGAAGCCATGTTGGACAGGGTTGCCCCATAAAATTAGAGCCTGAAGGAAAACCATCTTGGGGCAGGGTAGGGTGGGAAGCACTGGCCAGGGTAGCAGGCAGTCATGGTGGTGGAATGAGGAGGTTGAATCAGCCATCAAACAAAAGAAGGATGCATTTCACAAGTGGTGGAAAATAGGGGACCAGGAGTCAAAGAATCAGTATAGGCAGGCAAAGACCACTGCTAGGAGGAAGATTGCCCTGGCCAAGCACCTGAAGTATAAGGCCCTCTATGAGCAGTTAGGGACAAAGGAAGGGGAGAGAGGTTTTCAAGCTCGCCAAGGCTAGAGATAGGGCAGCAAAAGATATACCCCATGCCATAACAGTGAAGGATGGCATAAGTAGGGTCCTTGTCTCTCCAATGAAAGTAAAGAGGAGGTGGGAGATGTACTTCCAAAACGTCTTGAATGTAGTGGAGGGATGCAAGGGCATGGCCACCAATCCTGCACCTGTTTGAATTCAATCCCTGCTGTCTCTTTCTTCCACTCTTCTGCCCTCTCTCCTCGCTTCTCCTCTCCCTCTCTTTCTCTTCCTCTTTTCTACTCTCCCTCTCTTTCTCGCCCTCTTTTCTCCTCTCTCTCCTCCTCTTCTCTCTCCGTCCTCTTCCCTCTCTTTCTCTCCCTCTACTCTTCTCTCACTCTTCTCTTCTCTCTCTTCCTCTACTCTCTTCCTCTTCTCTCTTCCTCTTCTCCCTCTTCCTCTTCTCTCTCTCCCTCCTCTCTCATCTCTTTCCTTCTCACCTTCTTCATCTCGGGATTGTTATCAGACGAAAAAGAGGCTCCCAGTATGCTTTCCTTTGGATGGCAAGAAATGTAGGCCGACGAAGCATAATGCTGGCAGCATTAGTTTAGCTGCCGGCTGTGTAATAAGACCGTCCAATAAATCGTACTTGTACTGTTGTTTTTGTTTCCACTAATATCCTACACGAAATGTTACCTATGATGTCATTAATCACGGCTTTCTGATTGCCGTTCATAGGCGCATAACTACTTCTTACATTTATTTTATACACAGATAAGCTTTGATTTATTTATAATAATTAGTTATTATGATTAGAATGAATATACAGTAAGTAGGGTTGCAGTCTAGTTATGGTCACTGGCTAATGATATCCTCAAAGTGGACGTTATGGATGAACTCTCTAGTGACTTTTTAGAACATCTTCGGAGTTGATAAATGACTGAGGTCAGAAGTGGGAGGAGGGGGAACATAGTGTTACTGTGTAATACTTTGGGGGAGGGGAATGTTGACAAGCTTCTAAATTGAAGAGACTAATGGCTCTAAGGTAATTATATTTAGACAATTTCTAATACACTTGTGGTAGGTGAATCCTATTGGGGTTCTAAGGCAGAATGCGAAGGTCCACTATATCTACCATGTTCCTGATATCAACAATCGCCATTTATCATCTGCTGGCTATTATGACCTATTTGGCCCAGTAATTCGGTGCTTTACTCGTGAGTGCTTTGTGGTAGGTTCCATCCTTGCATGTATAGTAGTTGTCTTTTGGAGGAGAGAGATAAACGGACTGCCACAGGCTGGCAGGCATATGATGGAGAGGCATGTAGACGGATAGAGAGGCATGCAGATGGACAGAGAGGCGTGCAGATGGACAGAGAGGCCTGCAGAGGGACAAAGGGGCAGGCAGGTGGATAGTCAGGCAGACGGACGGAGAGTCAGGCAGACGGACGGAGAGTCAGG
>JAAFCE010008820.1:0-19381 GCA_013389805.1 Trigoniulus corallinus
TCTCTCCTCTCTTTCCCTCTCTCTCCTCTCTATCTCTCCCCTCTCTCTCTCCTCTTTCCCTCTCTCTCCTCTCTTTCCCTCTCTCTCCTCTCTTTCCCTCTCTCCTCTCTTTCCCTCTCTCTCCTCTCTTTCCCTCTCTCTCTCTCCTCTCCCTCTCTCCTCTCTTTCCCTCTCTCTCCCTCCTCTCTCTGGTCCCAGTTAATTAAACAACTCAACCCCAGGTAGTAAGAACATGGGTGACCACTTGGAAACACTGGGTACTGCTAATTCTGCATGAGAACTACCCAGTGGACGGGGCTCTAATGAGCATTGTAGTTGAAGGGCCTAAAACACCAACGAAACTGGTCCCATTTCTAGGTTAGGATCGATCCTGCAACCTTATTATCAAGAATGGAATACGCTTGCCATTGAGTTGGTTGCTGAGACAGTTTTATTCTTTAATCTGTGATTGAAATAATAATTCCCAATTTGCTGAATGCATTGTCTTTAGTCTTAGTAATTTTAATTACGGCTGATGAGAATTTATTCAAATTGGCTTAATTTAGTCTGGAACTATTTTGTCTCCATTTTTCTGTCTGGTGAATTTGTTTGTACTTCACCTAATCCTAATATTTAAGGTGTAGTTCACTGTACTTCAAGATGAACACAAATTACTCCTTCCGTGTTGTGGTTTAATATCTCTGCTGTATGGAAAAGAAGTCTTTCTACATGAAATGAAATGTACCTGTAGTTTGGCGAAATTTCCATCTATTTGAATTCTGGTAATATTTAGGAAGATCACAAAAGTACCTAGGATCAACCTTCCAGGGCAATGAGGAGATAGACTCGGATGTCACCCAAAGGATCACTGGGGGATGGTTGCAGTTGTTTTAGGGCCCTTCAACTACAAGGTCATTCGAACCCCGTCCACTGTGTAGTTCTAATGCAGAAAATCTACAGATCCTGCATTACTGCGATGTGTTAGCGGTACTCAGTTTTCCCAGCGGAGTGGGCGTCTTGAACTTGCAGACCCGGCCCTTCCAGGAAAGGGATAAGGCGATGATGATTTACGTCGATCACACTAGACGTGTTCAGGTTCTCTTCTGTTCGAAACCGGTAGCTAGAGGATCTCCTTGTCCCCTGCAAGATTTATGTGGTTATCTACCTGGTATGAGGGTTGACTAAAGTCGTATCCTGTCTATGAAACGGTGTTGACGGTGCCCGGATTGCCCTTCTCCTTACCGACACCTTGAAGGGCTTTGTGCTCAATATTTTTCGAATGCCCCTTCTCATGTCTGTCTCGATGACTAGTTGATTGAATGCTTGACTAGTGAGTCCATGGTTTCAGGATTCATTGTGGACTAGGCGTAAAGCTTTTTTTCTGGCTAGACGGAACTACTGTAGGAAGCCTAGTTTAACACCCACCGGTCTCTTGTTTGTTTCGTTGGCGTGGACCCTTCAACTACAAGGCCATTATAGGCCCGCCCACTGCGTAGTTTTCATGCAGAGACTGCGCTGACTCTACGCTGATGCGACGGTTTTTGAGTATTAGCGGTGCCCAGTTTTCCCAAGCGGCCATCAATATTAGTACTAGCTGGGATTGCATTGCTTAACTTTAGTGATCAGACGAAAACTGGTGTGTCCAAGGCAACAAGCCTCTCCCCGAACTTCCACCGGGTGAGAGGTGATGTCGCGACCTACCTCCCCTGGTATGGAGGAACAAATTTGAGCCGACAACGACAGGTCAACGTCAAATAATCATAAGGATTGCAGCCGGTTACGTAAAAATACTGTCTAACAGATTGCCTATTTCATCCAATGGGACAAAAGTGGGATTTCGGCCCTGTCTTAGACGAGAAATGGGCTATGCCACACATGTTCAAATGACGTGTGAAGAATTTCATTTTTACAGGTGACATTTTCCTTAAGCATATCCAATAAAATAAAGAATTAGAGGTATCCAAGTGAAGATGTTTATCAGAATTTGTAGTTGAATTTGGTATTTGGGAATCATGGTATATGGGCATTATAAAATTTAAGTATATGTAAACAGTGTAACTAAATCCGCCATTTGTAAAAATGAAAATGTTACTTGTCAGAATTTACACTGCATGGATAGAACAAATTTTTTTCTGTCATTTTCTGTCTATAACTTTCTCTCTCCGTGTCTGATTGACACTTTGCCTTTCTCACACTCCGCCTCTTTGTACCTTTGTAACTGTCTGCCTCTTCTCCTCGCTGTCTAGTTATTTGTGCCGTTTGCCTCTATCTCTGCCTGCTGCTTTGCTCCGCTCCCTCTTTCGCATATCGGTGAGCGGCGAGTTGCGTTGGACACACCAGTTCTCGTCTGATCACTGAAGTTAAGCAACGTAAGCCCAGTTAGTACTGACATGGGTGGTCGCTCGAGAAAGCTTGGTACTGCTAATACCCAATAATCGTCGCATTAGTGTAGTGTCTGTGCAGTCTATGCATTAGAACTATGCAATGGACGGGTCTCTAATGACCTTGTAGTTGACGGGACCTTAAACACCAACGAACAAACGAACTATCTTTCCCATGTCTTGGGAGCGGCTGTACTGCGCTGCACCCATCAGTTCTCATCTCCTCACTGAAGTTAAGTAACGCAACCCCCGCTAGTACTAATATCGGTGGCCACTTGGGGACACTGGGTACTTCTAATAGCCAAAAACTGTGCAGACTCTGCATTAGGCCAACGCAATGAACGGGGATCTGATTACCACTGTAGTTGAAGGGCCCTAAAATACCAACAAATCAGTCAATGAAACCCATGTCTCTGGCTGCACCTTTACGCCTCTTTCTCCCTCTATTTTTCTATCTGTTCCCCTCTCGCTCTCTCTCTCTCCATCCCTCTCTCTCTCTCCATCCCTCTCTCTCTCCATCCCTCTCTCTCTTTACCTGTCTCCCTCTTCTCTATTTCTCTACTTCTTTTTGTCTCTCTCTCTCTCTATTCCTCTGTCTATTCAGCTGTCTATTCAGTTGCCTGTCTAAAGCCTGGTATACACGTAACGTTTTGTGTTAGTATTGCACGATCTACAAAGACTGACCAACTAAACTGACACAAATCATGTGACTACACAGCTCAAACTTTTGCCCACACTTTTGCTCAGTTGTTCTGAAATCACCACGAAGGAAATACTGTTACTGACAATAATCGCACTATGTGCTCAAACATTAAAAAAAATGTCTGTATGTCATGGTGGTCCTGGGAGTGGTTTTCCCAGCGTTCAATTTTCCCACGAATGTTCTCTGAGAACTACAGCAGGGACCAGAAGATTGGTTAAATTGTTTGCGTATGGATCAAACCATGTACTGTAAATTGTTAACGCTTTTAACCCAAAAATAGAGATGCAAGACGCTGCCGTGAGGCTGGCTGTCGACCCCCATTAGTGTATGCCTGGTTTTTCTTGTCTCTGCTGCAGTAAAAGGATTTTTTGATTTTACTTGCCAGAGGCAAGATAACACAATAAAAATATCATTTGTAACCTACAGAGTTGCCGAAAGCAGACGACAGGGAAGCGAAGTTTGACCATCTTGCATGTACGCAAAGCTCTAGCCCAGTGGTGGCGAACCTTTTTTGAAGACGGCTCGCAATAACACACACAAAAAGCAAAAAGTTGTCTGCGGGTCAGGTGCAAGCACTATTTAATTTTATGAATAAAAATTAATTATTATTATTATTAATGAATAAATTAGTTTATTAAAGTAGCAAATAGAGTACATCATCATAATACCCTTATCCTGCCTGCGGCAAGGCCGGGAGCGACGAGTTGCGTTGGACACACCAGTTCTCGTCTGATCACTGTAGTTAAGCAACGCAACCCCAGTTAGTACTGACATGGGTGGACGCTTGGGAAAACTGGGTACCACTAGTATCCAAAAATCGTCGCATTAGTGTAGTGTCTGTGCAGTCCCTGCATCAGAACTACACAGTGGATGGGGCTCTAATGACCTTGTAGTTGAAGGGCCCTAAAACACAAACAAACAACAACAACAAGCGGCAAGGTCGGGTCTACACGTTCTAGCCCTCCACTCACGCCTACATCCCACCAGGACCCCGTCCACCTTGTGATGTTAAACTAGATATGATTCACGCTTGGATCACTTAAGATTGCATGGTGGGTCACAGGTTCGCCACCACTCCTCTAGCCCATAAGTCTTTTGAGAGGTTTGGCCGACCTCTTCAGTTCACGCAAGACGTCCAAATTGCTGTCTACACGTAACGTTTTGTTTGTCAAATCTGGTATGATCATGCAAGACTAACGAGAAAACGTTACGTGTATACCAGGCTTAACCCAATACCTCAGTCTTAGTCTGCCCTTTAGCCTTTGTCTTCTTCTCTGTCCTTCGCGTTGTCTGTCTCTCCCTCTGAATTAATCCTGTATTCCGCCATCACCCTCCCCGTTTTCCAAGAATCATAGAACTTCTGTCTCCAGGAAAATGATGGTAGGCGGCTGACGAACCAAGCAACCGGTTGCCATACCACAACCTACAGTAATATCGTATCAGATTTGAATGACATTTGTTTGAAGCTCTTTAGAAAAGACACCAATGGTTCATGACTTTTGTGCGATCTTGCAAGCAATTAAGAGTACAAGAGCATTGTGTCACGCATTGTATTTTTACCCCCAGATAAGTTAATGCGTAGAGCAACTAATCATCTTCAAATGCTAAAAATAGAGGAATTTGTGAAAGGATTCCCTCGTGGACAATCGTATTGGCCCATGAGGAGACATATTCCCTGCTGAAAATTACTGCTGTCGTTTATTGCACAGCGAAGCAGTTTGTTTTTAATGTTTTGCTATATTCGCTAAATAAGCAGCATTACCAACAATTGTGTCTGTTGCTATTACCAAATATGGCGTAAATGATGAAATTCATATGAGCTCCCTATGGAATAATTTACATAACGACTGCTGCCATGTTGTCGTTAACTCTTCACTGTCAGATTCCAAATTATCACTTCTACGCCCTAATATATTCGCAGTCAGCAATTGCGAATCTAACTTGTAATGTAGATTCTAGAAATTCAGTGGGCATTAGACTAGTGCATTAGCGGGCTCGGGTGTCGCTTCGATTCGTTCCTTTATAGGGCCCTTCACGTACAACGGTCATTAGAGACCCGTCCACTGCTTAGTCTAGACAGACACTACACTGTTACGACGATTAGAAGTATCCATTATCCCCAAGCGGTCACCTATGCTAGTAATAGCTGGATGTGTTTTTGTTTTATTGGCATTTTGGGGCCCCTCAACTACAAAGGTCATGAAAGCCTCGTCCACTACATACTTCTAATGCCTAGTTCCATATCACCACACTTCAACGCTAATCACGTCGCCACTGATGACATTTTAATGACGTTTTGTGCTAGTGCGTTATGAAGGACCGCCAGTGCAATTCCTTAAGTGCAGCGCTTTATTTGGAGTCGCTGCATACCACCGTCATGTCTTACATTATCCTCCGCCATTTTTCAAGCAGACAGCTCAACCGCCTCCAGGGGAGAGAAGGCCTTCTCGCTCATATGTGACGTCACCCTTAGTAGTGCTACAATCAAGACTTAAGGCTAGCCTCACACTGGAGCCGACTATGTGCGACTCCGACTATGCACGACTTATTCGGACGACTTCAGTGCTCACATTACGCACGACTTGGTCAGACGTCTTGCGTCAGCAAAACCCCACTCATGCCCCGCAGCATTGATAAGAAGTGCAAAAGTAACTTATAAAACAAAAGATACTGTGCAAATCGCACAGAGTCGGACGAAAATTCCCAACCAGTTCGGATCTAGTCGCAAGTCGGAAGTGTATGCACGTAGTCAGACGACTGAGTTGCAGCCAAAGTGAGAGGATGCATGGGGAAACAAGGAATGGGATCGTTCGTGCATATTTGTGTGACTATGCACGACTAAAAGTTGCTCATAGTCGGCTCCAGTGTGAGGCTACCCTAAATTGCATGCAATATGGTCGTTCACCAAGCATGCTAGCACTACTTTGTGTGACGTCACTAGTGAGTGACGTCATGGTGCAAGGGCCTTGTTATCTAGGAGGCTTTGGTTGACCACTTGTCAACTCAACTACCATCATGCATAGCTGCTCTGCAGCGCTCCACGTAGCAGTGTGACGTCACCATTTTTTGTGCTGTGTGATCTGATTCAATGGAACCAGGCATAATACAGAGATTGTACAGACACTGTGCTGATGTGACGATTTTTGGGTATTAGTGATACCTAGTTTTTCCAAGTTAGTACTAGCTGGGGTTGCGTTGCTTAACTTCAGTGATCAGACAAGAACTGGTGTGTCCCACGCAATACAGCCGCTCTATGGGCTCCAGATTCGATCCTTGACCTAAGCTTGTGGCTTCGTTCAGAGTGAAAGATCCCAGTTTGCCCATCTGTAGCTCCGTGTGGTGTGTATGATGTCATCTTGGTGTAAATGAGCTCTTGCTCTACATCATCATACACCAGTTCCGTCTTTGGCAAGGTCGGGTTTGTGATATTTAGTTTGCACTCCCACCTTTATCCAACACCATTTCCCATCCAACCCATGTACACACCCAATACCTGCTACAAAATTTCTGGGGGTCGCTCATTGGGTTGGATACTCTAGTTCTCGTCTGATCACTGAAGTTAAGCAACGCAACAGTAGCTAATACTAAAATGCGTGGCCGCTTGGTAACACTGGATACTGCTAATACCCAAAAATCATCACATCAGCCTAGTGTCTGTGCAGTGTCTGCATTTGAATTACGCAGTGGACGGAGTTCTAATGACCTTGTAGTTGAAGAGCCCTAAAACACTACCAAACCTAAAACGAGAACTCATGCATCCAATGCAATAGACCCGCTCTCCAGGGAGCATTAGATGTTCTCTCTTGTGTTACTGGATCCACTGCCACCAGTGGGACTCTACCTGGATACAGATGTCTTTGGTTTGGCATGGTTGGTGTTTTAAGGCCCATCACCTACGAGGTCTGTAGAGCCGCATCCACTGCGTAGTTCTAATGCAGTTGTTGATGTTTATTGATTGGAACTGATGAGCTTGCGTTTCAATCTACTTCTGATCATTTAACTTGATCGTTGATCACTTTTCTTGTTGGTGCACTAATAAGTATGAGTATAAATTCTTACGAATGGAATCTAACAACTAGGTTTAATAAAACTTATTTTGATTGTAAATAATTATGTTAACTTGAAGTTTACAATTGTGAAAGGGAGAAATGAGTTAAGCTTCTGTTCATCTCCAAGACTTTCTTACCACTGTTTTAATTTTTTTAAAAGCACTTTCTGTAATTCTGAAATATTCTTTTCATTTTAAATTTAAAGGCCCCCAAACACCAAACTGACGTGTGTGTGCAAAAAAAGCGCGTACTCACACCAAAAATTTTAACTGACGTTGGGAAGAAATTCTATCACTTCGGACTGACGTCAGTTAGAAGTTAGCGTGTGTGGGGTTTGCTCACATCTGTTCTTCACATTAGAGATTCTGCGCATGCCCAAACATGGATAGAACGTCATCTTTAAAAAATTACACGAAGGCAACGGCAGAATTACTGGTTGTGGTGGACAATCAAATGACGTCACATGACGTATAACGAAAAGGAACATACTGTAAGTACGTGGCACACCAAACTGATCGTGTGTGGGCAATTCATACCTTCACACCAAACTGAATAAATCGATGTGAACGCACCGAAGTGACACACCAAACTGAACAAATCGATGTGAACACACTACACACCAAACTGATCGTGTGTGTGGCGGCCTTTAGAACGCAAGAGAAACGTGCAGTTTGCGCAAACATACAAGTTTTAATTTAACAGATAGGCCCTATAACTTAACAGAGTAAAACTGCACTGGCACTATGCTTATGCAATGATTTTAGGGTATTAGCGGTACCCGGTGTTCACAAGCGGCCACCCATTTTAATACCAGCTGGGGTTGCGTTGCTGAGCTGCAGGGATCAGACGAGAACTGCTGTGTCCAACGCAATAAGCCGCTTCCCCTGGGCGTGGAAGGGGTGAGGAATGATGATGGCAGTCGATTTTGTACAAAATATAGGGGTCATTATTCAAGTTTCTCTCCTAAATTGCTCGATATCAAAAATATATATATATGCAGTCATGTATATTTATAACCACTTCATATTTCATGTTTGAAGGTGCAGTCAATGTCACGCCATTCCTGATAAAAATAACTTTCTTCTTGAGTTTATTTTTACCTTCAAATTTAATATTAAGCATATTATTGTAATGGATTACGTCAATCTTCGCTTTTAACTGAACGGTGATAATTCATGCCACTTCCTGTGCCTGTTAGATAAGAGACTGTGTGTAACTGAACAGCGGCCTGGGTGAACGACAATAATGAGGTTTCTAACCCTGGACATCATCAGATGCAACAGGCGCCAATAGGATGATCAATATGATGTCTGTTTCGTATAATGTACTGATACTCACGTGTTTTAGATATCGGTTATTGCCTTCAGGCGGCCAGACACTCCATTTTTAACCCTTGATAGGCTCAAGTGACTGGCACTTATTCATTAGAATATCTATCGGCTGCTACACCTTGTCGTTCTAGTAGCGCATGGTCTCAACATAACTGCCATAGGCTGAAAGACAGATTTATTGCCTAAAGGTTATTTCAGGGGGCGGAAAGTAAACGGAAGCAACTATCGGCCTTAGTAATTGCAACTTTTCGGATAAGTGAAAAACTTCACGTTAGGCTTTTTGCTGCGCTCTTAGGGCTTCACTAGTTATTAGCTTGAGCCTGACACATTTTGGGAACCAGCTCACTTTTCTTTGGGGAGCTGCTTATTGCGTTGGACGCACCAGTTCTCGTCTGATCGCTGAAGTTAAGCAACGCAACTCCAGCTAATTCTGACATGGGGAGCCGCTTGGGAAAACTGGGTACTGCGAATACCCAATAATCGCCGCATTATTTTAGTGTCTATGCAGTCTCTGCACTAGAACTATGCAGTGGACGGAGCTCTAATAACCTTGTAGTTGAAGAGCCCAAAACAATCAGTTTTCTGTTTCGCGCCCTGAAACGTGGCAGAATACCACATTCCTGAAGTCCATGCTTCTCTGCCTGCAACAAAAGGCAAGCAAGCTCTAACCCTTTTCTCGGCTCTGTCGGGTACTCATCTTGTCCCTCAGGATGGACACAAGGGCGATATATTAAACAGTGATTTTATGCAGCCGTTTGCCGACCGAAGCTGCAAACCCCATACTTATTATCGTAAGGTATTTCCACCGACGCCAACGGGCGAGCTCCTAGACCTGGAAATTTTTGCCTTATCTCCCCGTGGCATAGTAGAGAGGGTTCTTTTGCGTGCAAATACTGTCTGTCGTACACCATACTGGACCTCGTTTTTACTTCTCATCCGAAGGAAAGTTCACGCGGGGTCCTCCTCTCGCTTGAAAGGACTCAACCTGCGTTGGACACACCAGTTCCCGTGAGACCACTGAAGTTAAGAAGCGCAAGCCCACGTCAATACCAATTTGGGTGGTTGGTAAAGAACGTTGGGTGCTACAAATAAACCCTCTCCTTTGTCCTTTCACCTACCTCCTCATCTCCTGCGGGCAGCCTCCTAAGGCAAGGCGCAAAATGAGGCCGCGGGGTGACGCAGCGTAAAGCAGCCCTGCGAAATTCTGCTAGCAGGCAATCACTGTTACGTTGAAAGCCATTTTAGTTGACGCAAATTGCAAACCAGTATGTTGAAAAACTGCGATTCAATGTGTGGTGATTGCCTGCTAGCAGAATTTCGCAGGGCTGCGTTACGCTGCGTCACCCTGCGGCCTCATTTTGCGCCTGGCCTAAGGGTTCGTCCTGTTATGGCTGCCTAGCTTACTGCCCAACCCAAGAACCACTGACGCAGTTACCGAGCAGGCTACCCTCTGTGCCATCGAGGCGCTTCTCTGTCTGATGCCCACAATAATCTCAAGGCTACGTAGCCTTGCTCCCCTTTCCAAAACTCATTAGATTACCCATCTGCTACAGGCAAAGAGCGTATGATGAGGGAGTAGTCATCCAGCCTTGAGCACAACAGTACGCTTTTCCCATCTTGTACCAGGTTGGTGTTTAAGTGCCCGTATTCACTCGGGTAGTGGGCAACATGTCATCCATTTTCCCCATGCCTCCTCTGACCCATGACGGAACGTCCGGGATGAGCCGTGCAGTCTGTCCCCCTCTGGTCTTGTTGCCTATTTTTGTTCCAGGTGTGCAGTGTGCAACACCTCCCCTCTACTGTTTCCCTCTTCTTACCGACCTCCGCCTTCCGCCGGTAAATCGGTTGGCGAGAGGAAGGCTACGTGGAATAAGGTCTTCAATTAGGACGGGCATTTAGGGCCATGTAATGAGGGCAATTCATAAAATGTGGAGTTTTCCGTTTTTCACGATGAAACTTTTGTTTAGTCGTGAAATGGAGCTGTTTACTACCTTTTGGAAAACCAATAGACTTACTGGATATTCAACTTTATGCCTTTTTTCTTGCAGGGCCCGCTCTAGGGGGGGGGGGGGGGGGCAAGCCGGGCATTTGTCCGGGGCGCCAAAATTTAGGGGCGCCATTTTGGCTGTTGGCAAAAAATATTAATGTGCTAATTACGAAATTGATAGAAAACTTCACATCGACTTTTTTCCTTTGCTAAAAATTTACAGTGCATAGTGTAATTATATTGCTTATGTCTAAAAGCTAAAAACAACCATTTATCCTGTTTGTGGCAGGTTCGGGTCTGCGAGTTCTGGCCCTCCACTCCCGTATATCTTCCACCAGGTCCCCGTCCACCCGATACACCGTCTCATCCTTATGGACAACCTGCTTCCAACTCTGGTTCGGCTCCTCTTGCCCCGGGTGCTTCCGACCACCTGAAATCTTGAAATGGACCTAACAAGCTCATCCTCCTCTCTTCTCGAAGAGCGGCAAATTGCGTTGGACACACCAGTTCTCGTCTGATCACTGAAGTTCAGCAGCGCAACCCCAGCTAGTACTGACATGGGTGGCCGCTTGGGAAAACTGGGTACCGCTGCTAGTACCCAAAAATCGTCGCATTAGTGTAGTGTCTGCAGTTTCTTCATCACAACTACACTGTGGACGGGGCTCTAATGACCTTGTAGTTGAAGGGCCCTAAAACACCAACAAACAAATCCTCTCTTCTGTTTACGTGTCCATACACCTCAATCTATTTACCCTCACATTTTGTCAATGTTCATCACCCCCAAGCTACCCTTGATGTACTCATTCCTAATTCTATTAGCTCTTCAGCATTCGCATCTCAGCTACGTGCATTCTGTTGAAGTGACTATAGCATAACGGGCCTAACCACTGCCCTGGAAAACTTCACCTTCAACTTGGTTGGGACCCTCCTGTCACACAGGCTCCGCTTGCCTTACTCCACTTCAACCACCTTGATTGATTCTATGGGTTCACATCAGAGTATCTCCCCACTGCTTTGGGATGTTGATCCTAAGTACTTTTCCTCTTGCACCTTTTCCACCAGTTCGACTCTAGGAAGTATGAAACCGTTATTTTGCTGTCCTTCTCAACTTAAAGCTAAATACTCTTTCTTCTTCATGTTTATCTTTAGCCCTTTCAATCGTCTAGCCTTTTCTATCGCTCCTCTAATATCGTTTAGGCTCTTTTCTACTTGTTTTCTGCAGCCACTAGGATTTGCAATCGGCAAATGCCATGGACTGAGGGGCCCATTCTCCTACTCCCGTCAGCAGCTCATCCATAACGAGAATGCTTTTCATTCTCGTTATGGATGTGCTACTTGCTAAGTTATGGACTTAATGCTGAACCTTGGTGCATCCCAAAACTCACTGGGAAGCCCTTAGTATTTCACCAAGTTGTCCTTATCCTGGCTATTGAACCATACATACCCTCTACTATTCGAATAAACTCTTCTTCTACCCGCCAAACAACCTGTCGTGCAGTACTGTCATTAGTCTTCTCTGCGTCGATACAGATGGCATGGCGATCTGATTTCCACGGACACTAGTTCGATCCTGGAGGCAACATTCTATTACTGTCTCCCAGAGCTTTATGGAATGACTCATTAGTTTAATACCTCTATAGTTACCACAATTTTGGTCCTATCTCCCATAGTTATTTTATTGAAAAGTTTCCCTTGCCACGAGATTCCTGCCATCCCTAGACTATGCCGCACTTCAATGGTGATTCTGTCTGGGTATACAGTTTATCGACCTCTCATCATCCTAAGGACTCTGACTACTTCCTCCTCTGTTATGCTGTCCACTGTCCCTGAAGATATAGGATGAGTGTCAATGTCATCCTCTCCCCTTGCAACATTGAAGAGGTTGTGGAAAGCTCTTACAACCTCTTCTTTACCTGAGATGGGGGAAAGAGGGCCTTACCTTGGCCTATTTAAAAACTTCTCTGTCCCCTTCCTTGGTCTCTAACTGATGATAGAGGGCTTCATACTTCTGGTGTTTGACCAGGGCAATGATCCTCCTAGGTGTGGGCTTGAAAAATATTCACACTATTATTAAAATATTAACGTAGAATTCGAAGTGGCGCTGCTTGAACTTGTTTGAACGTACTGCACAGTACATACAGTATAATTCTCTGAACAGAAAAGCATTAACACACAAACACAGCACTGCTTCAAAGGGTTGCCCAATATAAAATTTAAATAATATGATTTGATTTGTATTGAAAATGAAAAATATGTACCTTTATTTAAGTACCTTTTTTAATGGTACCTTTTAAAATACCATATTTATTCTAATAAGCAGCGCCCTCTAAAGAACTTTTTGTTGTTGTTTGTTGGTGTTTAGGGCCCTTCAACTACAAGGTTATTAGAGCCCCGTCCACAGCATAGTTCTTATGCAGAGACTGCACAGACACTACACTAATGTGACAATTTGTAGGTGTTAGCAGTACCCAGTTTTCCAGCCGTGGCCACCTGCCATTACTAGCTTGGGTTGCGCTGCTTAACTTAAGTCATCAGAGGAGCACAGGTGTGTCCAACGCAATATGCTGCTCCCTCTAATAAACGGCATATTGTATAATAAAGAAACTGAATTTATCATCATACCATTATCCTTCCTGTGGCAGGGTCTGGTCTGTAGGTGCACTTAACATTCTCACACTGGGGGCACCCCAGCCAGACGTCTGGATCCCACAGGAATATTGGCTGGGTTGTCTGTGGGGGTGCCTTATTAAAGGTACTGAAATATAAACAGCGCCCTCTAATAAATGGCGCATCAAAATAGCCTTTGAAAAAAAAAAAAAAATAAATAAACGGCGCGCCGTTTATTAGAATAAATATGGAATGTACCTATATACATTCTTAAGGGGCGCAAATTTGTCGTTTTGCCCGGGGCGGCATTATTTAAGATCCCAAGGGCTCGACTTTGTCCTTCTGAATGGACACATGGGCGGTCTATTTGACGGCATATTTACACAGCCGGCTGCCAACCAAAGCTGCAACCCCTATATTTATTTATCATCGGCCTACTGTTCGTTGAGGTACTCCCGGAAGCCAGGGGACGAGCTTCTGCATCTGGGAATTTTACGTCATCGACCCGTTGAATAGTAGAGAGGGTTCTCTTATAGCAAATGATAACGTACACCACATGGGGCCCACTTCTTTACTTCTCCGTCGACGGAAGGCGCACTCGGGACGTCTCTCTCGCCCAAAAGAGGCAACCCACTTTGATAAGGAGCGGTTTATTGCTTTGGACACGCCAGTTCTCGTCCGATAGCTGAAGTTAAGCAACACAACCTCAGCTAGTATTAACATGGGTGGCCAATTAGAAAACGTGGGTTTGTGTCTGCATAGACACTACGTTGTTACGATGATTTTGGGTAGTAACAGTGCCCAGGGCCCCAAAGGCGTCACCCATGCTAATACTAGCTGGGGTTGAGTTGCTTAACTTCAGTGATCTGACGAGAACTGGTGTGTCCAACGCAATACAACGGCTCTCGTTAGAACTACGCATTGAACGGGGTTCTAATCACCATTACAGTTGAAGGGTCCTAAAGGCAAACAAACCAAAAGTACAACTGGTATGTGATGTTGGTTTCTTGAACTGAAATTCACTTTTGATTTCTTTTTCTCTTTTCAGAGATTTAAGATGTCTGCGAAACACGTTTCACACCCATTTAATGGCGACCTATTTTCTGCTTGCCTTATTTTGGATAATATCACTGTACCTGGATGGCGACCACGTTCAAACTCACAAAGTAAGGTTCCCGCTATTTCCTGTTACTCTTTTGGGACTTTCTCTGATGATTTCATTTTCTGTTATTATTTAATTTATGGTTTATTTGTACTAATTCCAAATTCCAACAGCATCCTTAGGACCCTTAAGCTTACCGACTTCGCAGATGTCTTACCCCATTTACCACCTTCATCTTCGCCAGTAGCGATTTCCTTCATAGAATTGCATTAAGTGGCCGTGGAGGTATTCCTTGGCCACGTAATAGCAGTACGTGGACACACCAGTTCTCGTCTGTTCACTGAAGTTAAGCAACGCAATCCCAGCTAGTACTAACATTGGTGGCCACTTGGGAAAACTGGGTACCACTAATACCGGAAAATCGTCTAATCAGCGTGTAGTGTCTGTGCAGTCTCTGCATTATGCATGGGTGGTTGGTAGGGAACATTGGGTGCTGCAAGTTTCCCCTCTCCTACATCCTTTACACTTACCTCCTCCTCCCCCGCTAGCAGCCTCCTAAGCGTTCGGCCTGTTATGGCTGCTTGGCTTACTCTTCAACCCGTTAGTGTATAAGAAACTAAACAACTAGACCTAGAGGAACATGGGGCATGGCGGGCTAGCTAATAAAATCCTTCTTATAACTTTTCTTCTAATACTTGTATAGTCATCATATTTTTATTTGAACATTGAAACCCTTTTCTTTGGCATTTTATTATCAGAAACTTTTTAAAATGGACATCTTGAAACATATTGGAACAAATTTGAAGGTTCCCATATCTGGGGCAAACTGGGGTAGAGTTCTCATTGAATCTCATTATGCCATATATCCCATACTACCCCGTTAGCTACCATTTCCATTATGCCCTGCTGTGATGTTCATGTAGGGAGCGGCGAGTTGCGTTGGACACACCACTTCTCGTCTGATCACTGAAGTTAAGCAACGCACGCTCAGTTAGTACTGACATGGGTGGTCGCTCGGGAAAGCTGGGTACTGCTAATACCCAATAATCGTCGCATTTGTTTAGTGTCTGTGCAGTATATGCATTAAAACTATACAGTGGACGGGTCTCTAATGACCTCGTAGTTGACGGGACCTTAAACTCCAACAAACAGTGATATTCATGCAGACAACCATCAGCATATACACGTTAGTAAAAATAATAGCTCCTATTAATACGTACAGTATAACAACTGCAATGTTATGGAATGTTTAGTTAATAATTAAAAGAAGCTTATTAGAGATAGGGCCTATGCTGCCAGAAACTACAGTAGCATTCAATTTCGTATTCTTCATTATCAATTCTAGCACATCAATTATTTATGGCAGTGCTCCGCAACCGGTGTGCCACGGCGCACTTGTGTGCCTTGAGCCGATACAGGTGTGACGCAGTCAAATAAGATAATTTTCTAACTAAGGAATATTTCAATGGTACTCCTTAGAAACACAATAACGAGAATACTTGCATTCGAGTAAATAGCCTTCTAAAGGTTTCATAATTGTAGGGGAGACCGGGGCAAGTTGACGATACTAAGAGTTTTCGAATTAATTTTTTATTTTTCTTGCGAGATAAAATGTTTTACTGCGCTGAGATACTTAGAATGTACCTTTATTTATAATTTAGTGGTTTAAAGTGAAACATATTTTGATATATTCAAGGTGATTTTCTAATTTTTAATGAACGATGTAAAATTCGTCATCTTGCCCCAGACCCGGGGCAAGATGACGGTCATTGAAAAGTAAAAGAAATTAGTAAATTCTCCGAATTCTATTATTGTACCCTTATTTCTTTTATAGTAAAATAGGATTAGGCGTTATTTATTACATTATTTTTGGTAAATGAAATAATATTTTTAATTTTTTTTGTGAATGATGAAAACGCCTTAACACTAAAAGTTAAAATCGAAGTAAATAGTAAATCGAATTTATTGTCAACTTAAAAGTTAATGTTTCTAGTTAAAAACAATCACAGGTAAGCTGTCCACCACAAAGAAGATGCCAGTTAACATTGAGGGTCAAGGTGGCGCGTTCGTCAACTTGCCCCAGTCATCTTGCCCCAGCAAAAATTTTAAAATTTATGCATTATAGCAATAAGATTAAAAAATTATTTTAATAATGAATACTGAATATGAATAGCCAGTTGTCTAAGGTAGATGAAAATGCTATTAGCTAACCTCTATATTAATTAAATCTTATTTCCAAAATTTGGTTTCATATAGCACACAGCAGGAAAACAATGAAACTCATGTAAATAACATAGTAATGGCAACAGTGCCTTGACAAAATGATTTTTTAGTACTAGTAGTATTCATATGATGCTGCTAACTATCAGGAAAATCGCTATTTAAGGCATTATTCATCTTGCCCCGCTCGTCATCTTGCCCCAGTTTCCCCTATATGCAATTTCTCTAAATAAAATCTCATTACCAGGAGCACCCACCCTAGGTATCCCACTGCTATATATTTTGGCTTTTGATGTGCCATGGAATCCTAGGAAGAACGTTGGTGTGTCATAGGTAAGAAAAGGTTGCGGAGCACTGATTTATGGGACCATTTGTGGCACTTTATGCAAGCAATCCAAACCTCTTTTGATTTGGACTAAAATTGGAATTAATTTTATCAATCCTGCAATGGGGACCTTCTCTTTGGGGCCATCTCTTGCACTTTCATCATGTTTGGGACCCCAAGTCCAACTTCTCAATTGTGTGTGTATGGACTATTTAAGAAGAATGGAAATTGGTGTCACTTTCACTTTACCCTTGTCCCCTTTGTGATTTGCACTCCATTTTGGACAAGGGCAGTACTGGGTGCTTATTTACGATATAGTAAGAACAGTCGTTATCAAAAGAATGAGAACGTTATCCACTTCCCTTGCATAGATGACAGGCGAACTTCAAAATAGTCATCCAGAAATCAAGTATTGCTGAAACGGGGCATAATGGGGCAGTACAAATACCATTTTGCCTCAGAAGCCTCATTTTGTTTAAACAACAAGGAGTTGATCCTGAAAATGATTTAGATAAAATCAACCTACCTAATACAGTGATCAAAATGCAATGCCCTATCAGAATTAGCAATTGAAATCTGTGAAATAAAAATTGACTTTTCTCACTTCTGAAAACAAAATTGCCAAACTTTACAAGCAGAAAGTAACAAACAAATCTTGTATAGCATCAATTCCTGATAACTAATATGGTAGCTACTCAAACACGTGTTCAACCTTCTCTAGGCTCTTCCTTTGCTCCTGTACCCCATTGTCCCCTGTTTCCCTATGCAATGGATGGGCGTTTAATGACCGTTTTAATTCAAGGGCCCTAAAACACCAGTGAAACAAAACAGAAAGATGCCTATTGGTCCTGTACTCTGATACCATGCCGTTCTGACAGTTACCTACACTACCCTATCGAAAGTCATGGGACACCACCACTTTAATAGAAACACTCACAAATATACATATTTTAGTATCTTGTTGGCCCACCTTTTGCTTCTATCACAGCGTCTACTCTCTGGAGCATACTGTCCACAACGTTTTGATATGTTGCGACAGATAATTTATGCCATTCTGCCATACTGTGTCTTGGACAGTTCGGTCACAGATGTCAGGCGTTCTGCACAAGTGCACAATCGACGCTCCAACACGTCCCACAGATGTTCGATAGGGTTCAGATCGGCACTTTGTGCAGGACAGTCAAGTTCTCGAACCTCCATTTCTTCAAACCATGTGCCTACAGGTGCGTTATCCTGCTGAAACAGATAAAGGCCATTGGCAAAGTGCTGCCGGAGAGATAGGAGTACTGCATTGTCCAGAATGTCCAGGTAATGCTCAGCGTTTAGGTGTCCGTCCACAGAAATGATTGCACCCAACCCATACCATGAGAAGCACCCCCACATCATCACTGACCCTCCGCCAAACTTCACTGTAGGCACAACACAGCTTGGCAGGTAACGATTGCCATACCCAAACCCGTCCATCTGATTGCCAGATGGTGTAGCAGGACTCATAACTCCATTCAACCATTCGCCATTGATCCAGAGTCCAATGTCGTCACTCTTTGCACCATTGCAATCTCCTTGCTGCTTTTCTGGTGCTGATGTGAGGCTTGTGGGCTGCCGCTCTGCCATAAAAACCCATTTCATGCAGTTCTCTGCAAACAATCATGGTGCTCCAAGTTGTTCCCATCGACTCTATGAATGATCTTGTCAGTTCATCAAGCGATGTGTGACGGTTTGCAGTGACCATTTTATGAAGAGCTCTTTGGTCTCTAGCCGACATGATCTTGGGTCTTCCAGTCCTAGGTGGAACACTTGTAGTGCGTTTCTCTTTCCAGGCCCGGTTGACGTTGTGAACGGTCGATTTTGGGGTGTTTAGGAGGGTTGACGTCTCCCTAACACTTTTGCCTGCGAGATGGCACCCGACAATTGTACCTCTTTGGAAGTCTGAAAGCTCTTTTCTTTGAGACGTTCTTTCAGCATTCACGGAAGTATCATCTCATAATAGTGTACTCTCTGTTATATAGTGCTGGGAGGAATGCCACCTATGATATAGCAAGGGAATGTCACATTTTCATGCAAATAAGGGTTGTCCCATGACTTTTGATAGGGTAGTGTATATGAGCAATCCTGGCGACCCAAATGGGTGTCCCTGTGTTGGGCTCCGAAGTAGGTGGGGACTGAACTAATTATTGTGCAGCCCTTCCGTGTTCGCTCACAGGTACTGTGTTTATTTCACCCCATGGCCTATTTTTCTCTAGTATTTCGCCTCGCCCCTGTTTGATAGGGTTGGCGTCCGTCCAACGGCTTATTGCATTGGACACCCCAATTCTCGTTGTTGTTTGTTTGTGTTTAAGGTCCCGTCAACTACAAGGTCATTAGAGACCCGTCCACTGCATAGTTCTAATGCATGGACTGCACAGCCACTACGCTAATGCGACGATTATTGGGTATTAGCAGTACCCAGTTTTCCTAAGCAGCCACACATGTTAGTACTATCTGGGGGGCATTGCTTAACTTCAGTGATCAGAGGAGAAATGGTGTTTCCAGCGCAATACAGCCGCTCTCACATTTACGGGAAGAAGCACGTAGTGCCCCCTCTCCCTCTCTCTCTCTCTCTCTTTCTCTCTTACTCTCTCTCTTTCTCTCTCTCTTTCTCTCTTACTCTCTCTCTCTCTTTCTCTCTTACTCTCTCTCTTTCTCTCTTACTCTCTC
>JAAFCE010008821.1:0-24766 GCA_013389805.1 Trigoniulus corallinus
CCCCCTCTCTTCTCTCTCCCCCCTCTCTTCTCTCTCCCCCCTCTCTTTCTCCCCCTCTTCCTGCTCTCTCTCCCCTTCTCCTTCTTTCTCCTCTCCCCTCTCCTTCTCTGTCCTCTCCCTTTTCTCTCCCCCTCATCCTTTTCTCTCTCCCCCCTCTTCCTCCTGCTCTCTCTTTCTCTCCCCCCTCTTCCTCCTGCTCTCTCTTTCTCTCCCCCCCTCTTCCTCCTGCTCTCTCTCTCCCACCCTCTTCCTCCCCTCCTCTCTCACTCATTCTCGGGGAGCGGCGAATTGCGTTGGACTCACCAGTTCTCGTCTGATCACTGAAGTTAAGCAGCACAATCCCAGCTAGTACTGACATGGGTGGCCGCTTGGGAAAACTGGGTACTGCTAATACCCAAAAGTCGTCGCATTAGTGTAGTATCTGTGCAGTTTCTGCATAAGAACTTTGCTGTGGATGGGGCTCTGATGACCTTTGTAGTTGAAGGGCCCTAAAACACCAACAAACAAACAATCCCACTCATTCTCCTCCCCCCCCCCCCCCGCTATCTCTCTTTCTCCCTTTTCTCTGCACATAATCAGGATTTGAAAAGATGGTTGACTAAATTCTCTGTCTCTGTGTCTGTTTTTAAAAGAGTACTATCGATTAACAAGACGACACATGCCACCAATACGTCGTGGAGCTTCAGAAGATGTTCCACTAGACTACAAGACTTGTGACGAGTTGTTGACAGAATTGGTGCGAAACGAAGATAGCTGGCCATTTTTAAGGCCTGTTGGGAAGAGAGAGGTATCTTGACTGAATTAAATGAAATGCAGTGTGTTTCTGGACGGAAGATAATTTTGTGCAGTGAAAATAGTCCCGTGCCCTTTTTCAGATGCCAAACTATCGTGATGTGGTGAAACGAACAATGGATTTTGGTACGATGCGCTCTAAACTAAATGCGATGCTTTATCAGAACAATAAGGAATTTGTGGCCGATGTGATGTTGGTATTTCAAAATTGTTGTGTGTTCAATCCTGTCAACAGCATTGAATATCAGGCGGCCGAAAGACTAGGAAGGTACTTCCAGAAAAGGATACGAGAACTGAAATTGAAATTAGTTCCGTTGGAAGTTGATGGTGAATCCACTGCTAATGGATGTGATGAAGAAGAACAAGGCCAACAACAAAAACAACAACAGCAGCAGGAGCATAACTGGGCATGTGCTTCAGATGACCACCGCACTGATAGTGAATATGTTGGTAGTGAGGAAGACTATGACGACGATGATGATTATGTTGAAAATGAAGATGACGTAGTAGTAGACTATGGTGGCGATGATGATGATGATGATTATGTGAATGATGAAGATGATGATTGTCTTTCTGATTTAGATGAAGAAAATTATCAAGTTTCTGAAAATGACAGTGGAGAAACTGATGGTTGTTGGGATGAAGTAGTAGAAGGTGAAGAGGACGATGATGACGATGAAGAGGAGGATGAAGAAGAAGATGATCAAGTCGGAGATAGTGATGATGATGATTGTTGCACTAATCCTCTTGAAGATGATATGGTTGTAGTTGATGATGAAGAAGGCAACGGTGATGACAAGTGTGATGTGGTTAAAAAAGAGTCGCAAGAGGTTACTTGCAATGGTTATCATGATGAAACTGAAAGTGGTGGTGGTGTGTCTTCACCGCTGCCACCGTCGTCCTAGACTAAAATTCGTACTGAGGACTCCGCGTGGTTTTGTGACGTCATAGGTCGGTGTTTTGTGAGTCTGGGTTTAATTCCCGAATAATTTTGTGCACTGGTTGCAACACTGGAAATAATTTATAGAATAAATAAGTTAATTTGAGATCAAAGTTAATGTGGTACATACATGGTTGTGAGGCAGTTTGGATGGGACGACACATATTTGAAGGCAAAAGTGGCCTGGGAAGGTTGTTGGAATGTACATAATTTCGTAAGTCTCTGAGGATGCTGCACGAGTGAAATGAATGAAGGAGTTAATTATTACATTTCGTTATTATTATTTTTTTATCATGTTTTAGTTTTCTGATTAAAGGGTACAGGCTGTCGCCATTTGTATGTTGAGGTATGGCACTGTGTCTTGATAATTCTAATCACCTCTTTTTCTTTTCATGTTGTGTACCTGTGCCCTTGGAGGCTTTCTAAATATTTGTTTCGTTTTTATTTTTATCCAAATGAAATCAAGGAAGTAATTTAATGGGCCTTTTATTTATAATTATTTTTCCTCACAAGCATGTAGATCATTGCATAGTAGTAGTAGTAGTTGTTATTGTTGTAAGAGATTCAATTTCGAAAAAATAAGAAGTTTCTAGAATGTGTAAATATAATTTAAAACTGTTCAAAAATGATGATGGTAGTTTAATCAAGAGGAGCAGGAGAATAATGAATTTTGTTTTAATACACAACTTTTTTGTTTTGACTTTAGAACTGATGTTTGACCTCGAAAAAAAAGTGAGAAAATGTTACCTGATTCTAATGAAATTGGGAGACTCGTACATTGTGTCATTCTAAATGATTTCTTCAATATGTAGGTAACCTGCTTAAAAAAGATTTTTTTTTGGAAATTGAATTAGCGGAGAATGTGAAATTGTTACGATAAGAAATGTTATTTCTGCAACTAATTCGTATATTTTGTGGTAAAATGAGACACTAAATGACAGGTGTTCTCACAAATAAGAATATGGTATTTCTTCACACTTTGTTGTCATTCAGTTACTAAGACCGGTTTTGCTGTTTTAACTATTCATATGTAAGTACTTAAATAAATGTTTCTTTTCAGGAATCATTAGTAATGATTTCCTATAATAATACTGCCTAAATATATATTGGGCATTATTTGTTTTTTAAATATCTGTATAGTTGCCAACGGCCCTTGGCTGCAGGCGCAAAAGCGTTCCATGTCAAAGGACCGCTAGGTGGCAGGTTGAACAATTGCTGTTCTGACAGAACGTGAATTCCTGTCGATTCGTCTGCTTCTGGTTGAGTACCTTTATTAAAATAGTTTTCAATATCATCTGAAGTAAGGTCACACCTATCGAAAGACAAAGAAAACAAGTAAATACCATTTATATTTCTGAATCACCCGAAACTCCAAATTTAATATGTAATGGTTCTTTTTTTTTTATCGAATATGGCAGGATTCTAAAATGGCGGGCATTCTGAATTTCGAAACTCATTTTCGTTTACTCATTACGACGCCCAAAATGAAAGCTTAATATGAATTCGTTTCATTACTTATTTGATAAGCTCTTTAGACAAATCACCTGATAATAAATTCAAAACTTCTCCTTCCTCCAGTCGTGTTATTTTTAGTTACACCTAAGAGACGCGGTTCAGATAAAGATGACATCGGAATATTCACTTCATCGACGACTTCTCGCAAAATAGAATTAAAGATTTCTTTGGCAATTATTTCGGATGGTACAGGTAGCATTGCGTCACTTAATAAATCAGGTATCATCTGCATGAAAAAGAAATTATACAACACACCACTTCTCCCTACAACTACAGTATTATATTAATCCTTCTGTTATATAGTATCTCACATCAGGCTCTGCATGTCCACCTGGTCCATCTAACAAACCTTGTGCCTCCCCACAAATTTGACTTCTTGTTAAGAATATGAAGTTGTCATCTTTTGAGCAAAGAAGTGTTCCGACTCCAAGTGGATCCGCCATAAATGCTTGAGGATTCCCATTATATGCTACCCCTTTCGTTTGCAAGTCAGTTTTTCTCTTATTGCAGTTTGTGCCAATATAATCTCGGTAATTTGTTAAACCAAGTCGAACTATTGGCTTCTCATTCTGCCATACAATTTCATGAAGACGAAATTTATTACCGTTGAATAAGTGAGGATTTTCTTTCTGTCTCACAACCCACTCTTGATTTATTAGGGATTGAATTTCGTCATCAAATATTTGGTTGTGTGTCGTTGAGAATTCAAATACAACATCGCCTTCTGATAATCCGTGCACATCAAAACTTAAAGCTTCATATTCACAATCCATTTTTGGAGTCTAAACCCTCTACCTAAAATAAATAAAAATATATTAGCCTGACGCGAGCTTCTGCATGCACATGGCTTTTAAGCTTGCATTTTTCTCTTTGGATTTAGCAACGGATAATTCCAGATGCAGTCCGAAATATAAAAGGAAACGATGAAGATATCCAGCTGGCATGGGACGAAAATGTTAGGTTGATATCGAGGACTCGTACGTACTGAGAAGTTGGACAATTTGCATAGCAAGCAGACCCTATGTTACAGACCCCCAGAACCAGATTCCTCTACCATTATTTAGTGAAACAACAGCTAGTAGGTGTCACGTTTATCACGCTATAGGATAGTTGATTACTTACTGCTTCTTTTAATTTATCTTTTATTTCGCGTTGCCTGATTTAGCTGACGTGGTTACTACGACACACATGAGACACATTTGCACCGAGATTTAAAAACGGCGCTAGAGCTACTTGTACAACTCAGTTGGAGATACTTTATCGCAAAGTAAAAGTGCAGCACATAAAAATTCTATATAAATGTCAAGTGGTTCATTCACTTTAAAGCAAATAACATATGTCTAAATAGCGTCTATCTCATTTGAAATCCCATTAAGTCCTTTAAGGCAACTCGACGGCAAGGCTAGGTCCAAAGGGCAACCCGATTACATCCTGTAGCTATTACACCTTATAATTACAGTATAAAACTCCTACCTAGAGAACGTCAGCGTTAGACGATGCTAATTAATTAAAATGTAATTGTTTGCACATAATTAATATTTTTATTATGAGTTTGAGGCGGCATTGTTATGTTCTGAACTGATAATTGATGATCTACTGCAATGATGCATTTTTTTTTCATAGATTTAGCTTGGGGGACTCACTACCTTCAATTATTGCTGCAAACTACGTTTTAAATTGCTTTTCTCAACGATGGTATTACCGGGTGGGTATCATGGTAGCATTTCTTCTGCTGTTCTCTTAAAATAGATGGCATATTCGTATGAATTCTGTAATGATCGTGCGATACTGTTCATATTATTAAATAATACGTCGGCTCTCTTACTCTGAATTATGTTTGTAAAACTGAAGCTTATTCTTTATGCACCTGTTTTTTTTCCCCTGAAAAGAAACAGGTGCACAAGGATTGTAAGTTGTCAGACTACCTACTTATCCAGGAAATGAAATGATAAAATGAAAATTTTCAAATTACCAAACTATTGATGTGGTGAGCAAGAGCAAATCAAGCAATTATTAATAATACTGAAAATGTGATATTAGTGATGTGACGAAATGTATGAATGCTATGATAGTAGTAAACGTAAACTAGCACGGGATTTATTTGCTGAAGATATTCCCTCTGTGAAATCTACATTGTAACTTAAATCTGGTGCAGTGATCATGTTGCTGTGTTTCTCTTGCTCCACTTTTGAACTATTTTATTCATCGAAAACTTTAGCTAGTGATTCTTCTGCTATGTTAACATCCTTCTACCAATCACATTCATTTGTAATCTTTCTCTTTTTTTTTAGATGTCCTCTCTTGTAACCAGTAGTTGCGAAATCAAAAACAAAAATGAAACTTGTTTATTTTACATGATAAGCAAATGATCCGTGAGAGCTTCAATGAATATCGGTTAGGACCTGTTCCAGCTCGTACTGCGCAGCTTTGACATTTTCTCAAATTGTCCTCTCCGTCTACAGTACATCCATATACACAAATAAAGTTGACCTCTCAAGTTCTAGATATCTAGAAAGATAGATAAGTAGGTAGGTTTTAGGTAGGTAGATAAGTAAAAGCGTTTTATGTCGTCAGCTGGGCACAATAATTTTATTGTGTTCAGCTACATACCAACCTGATGTCAAAATTTTATTTGCTTCTTTGCTAACACATGTTGCGTTGACAGTTGCCGTATGTCCCAGGCAGGTTAAATAATGAGTTATTAGTATTCCGCCTGGTGTGAAGATGATGATCCGAATTCAATTCCTCATTTGTGGATAAGTACAGGCGATAGTGATGTAACTCTTGGGTTCCTTGAAGGACTGGTGGTCTGTTATACCCCCGTGTGATTTGTAAAATATATATTATACTTTAGAACCTAAGTAGTTAGTATTTCTGTTCAATTATCTTATCAATATTTTCTGAGGGGGACAATGTTCCAGGAATCGGATCAACTTGTTTATCCGGATGGATTTTTTTTTCTTCTTAGCAAAGGAGGGGGAGGGGGCTTCCTCTGCGGACGCCCATGGTTATATTCTCAGTAGAGAGCGCCCTGAAAAAGTCTTGATTGAAGAAATGTATCCCGTCAATTTTGAAGTATCAAGGACTACTGTCAAATTCTAAGAAGTTGGTAAAATTGACTACGTAAGGTTGAATAAAGTTTTGATTTCAGACATATAAAATCGTATAAAATACTATTGCAGTATTTATCATAAGTTTCTACATTGTTGTTATGCTCAATAAAAAATTGTTTGCTCTCATTTTTATTGGCAGGTGTATAAGGTTGACAAGTACCTTGAAGAAGTAGATTAAGAGAGGTGAAGCAATTGTTTTAGCGAATCTAATTTCTAAAGATTTTCAAATGCCAATTGTAAGCAGCATGTTGATGTTTTCTTGTCTCATTATATAACTAGTATTTTAGTTTTTAAATTCATGCATGAAGTTTGTGAAAGATTTGAAAGAGTGCTGTCCTTCTCATTAATTCTCTATTTCACCAAGAGGTACACTGACTTTTAAGTTGATGGCGCCTATAGTCTCTAAATTTGGGATGTTGAAGTGACTGTTAAATCAATAGATGTGAATGTGTGACTCTCTCTCTCTCTCTTTTTCATTAGACCACTCGCCTACTGCCATTAAACTACGTGAAGTCAAAGTATGGAAGGGAGCCAAGGCTGGTCAAGTTAGTTGATGAATATTCACGACTAAGGAAAGAAATGATAGTCAAGCAGAAAAACACAAACATTGGTCGGCTGTTGCTGGTGTATCTAATCCAGAAGGGTACCGAAGGCTAAGAGAAAGAGGGTGAGGCCAGGGTGAATTTTACTGTGTGTTTTGGTATAGGCGTGCCCCGCCATAGCTACTTCCAATTTCCAACTTACATAAAATTCAAGGCTCCTACCCCCCCACCACTTTAATTTTAAAGAAATTTAAAAATTTTGATATTTTTTTAATTTGTTGTTGGTTTCATGTGAGGTCACCAACTTTTGAATGTGGTACTTTCCAACGCAAAATAGCAACATCAAGCACCAAGAGTTATAGGTAGTGTCCCGTGATTGGAATTAGTGAAGTGGTTTGTCATTGATATTATTCGACTAATATTTGGTGGTCAGTGAAAATATTTTAAAAATTATTAAAATCTATTTTTTTTTTTTTTTTTACAGAGGGCAAATTCAGGTGTTTGTTTACCTATCGGAAGCATGGATGAAATCCATGAAGCGGATCAGGACGGGACATCCTTGGACTGTTCGTATATGGTTAAAAGTTAATTATTATGGTGAATACTTTCTCCGAAATGTGTTGTCCACTTTATGGGATAGTAGAGGTGGGTGGGATAAGAGAGATATTGAAGGTGATAGTGACGGATGAGAAGTTTTTATACGGATTGTAACGATAAAATATGTTTACGTTTCGTATAGTTTCTAAATATCATTAGCCCACCACTTAACCAAGGTCGACCCGTTTCTATCTGTGTATAGCCTCAACCTCCGGTCCGCCCTACTATCCCCACCCTCTCCCCTGGTTCTCTGCCGTCCGCCTTCTCGCTCATCGTATTTTAAGAGTTTTTTGTTTTTAAGTGCTTATGTTTGTAAGGCTGGTTCCAGCTACTTCATCGTTGGTGCCATTTCGTGCCTTGAGCGAGGCGTGGTCTAACGGCTGACGTACAGGTTCTCACAGGCTCTGGCGGCGTTTCTCTGGCAGGATAGATAGACAGACTTCCGTCGTTTCTGGTAGCAGACTGGCCATCTCTGGCTTCTATTTTGTATTGACAATAGAAAACAAGTGTCTGTTAGGCATGAATTAAAAATATGCTAATTTTAATTGAGAGATTTTTTTTTGTCCTTTTGTTGCGTTTATCGCTGTTAGTTTTCCATGACATTGCACATTGTTATTATTTGTGCAGAGAGCAAATTCGACGTGTCACCATCGGTGCTAGTATAGGGTTGCCATAATTGTCGGACGACCGACCGGGACATCCCTCTCCCCTTTAACAATAGTTTTTTTTTTCAACAAAATAACAAGAGTTCATATTATAAACATTCATAGCTTTATTATAAAAACATTGCATAATCCTTTCACTAACTCAATGAAGTATGAAATATTTTAGAGGACCCAAAAAAACACCGTTAAGATCAATGGTGGATCATTCCCGAATTTTAAATCGACCCGGACAAATGACTGTCGGACAGGGACACTCGTACACAGACCTCAAAACCGGGACATATCCCGGTGTAGCGGGACGTATGCTAGTAGTACTCTCGAATAAGTAGGGAGCGGCAAGTTGCGTTTTACACACCAGTTCTCGTCTGATCACTGAAGTTAAGCAATGGCACCCCAGTTAGTACTGACATGGGTGGCCGCTTGGGAAAACTGGGTACCGCTAGTATCTGAAAATCGTTTCATTAGTGTAGTGACTGTGTAGTCCCTGCATCAGAACTACACAGTGGACGGGGCTCTAATGACCTTGTAGTTGAAGGGCCCTAAAACACAAACAAAACAAAAAATCTAAAGGCCCATGGATGGATTGTTAGCTCTTTTTTTAATTTCATACCCCACTTCCCCTCTCTTTCTCTGTCTCGCTTTTGGCTCTTCTTTGTAACTGTCTGACCAATCTTCTTCTTTAGTGACGTTGCTGTTCGGTCAGCTCAAGTGACCGCAGGCAACCCGAAAGAGAAAAAAAAAATGAGTTAAGGAAATAGAAAAGCGATGTATAAATAAATAGTCGGTAGAGGTCATCTCTTCAATTGACCCTTTGAGTGATGGATGGGAATGATGGTAAAACCCTACCCACTTTAATGCAGAAAATTATAGATGATAATCTTATTCTGGCGTTATCTAAGGCGGAACTCGTTGTTGTCTACCTTGTGTTATACATATGACATTTTTGTTGAATGTATCATTTCACGTTTTAACACTTTTTTTTTTCCAGAGTGCAGTTAACGGACAAGTGTCGTGAAAGGATTATAAATAGTATTTCGGCAGATTGGAAGACTATGGACAGGGGGTAGCGCGACGTGGACAATGTGGATTAAAGAGGAAGAGTGACCACTGGGGGGCCTCGGGAAGACTTGATAAAATGGCTGCCCAGCTTTAAGTCGTATGTATTGGCAGGGCCCGTTTGGAAGGAGGTATATAATTGTTGAAGGCCGTGACTTTTATAAGGGTCTTGTAAATAATGACCATGACTTTGGCAAGGTATAGCCGTTGTGTATTCAAGTCGTTTAGTGATGCTCCAGTTGAATCTTAATGTTTAATAGTTTTTTTTTCTCGCTCTCTCTCTTTTTCTGTTTCGTTAAATGAACCGCCAGTGGGCATATTGAAGTGCCTGAGCCTTGATGGTACCAATATCATTTCAATTGTGCAACTACTTATGAAAAGCGTTGTTTCCCTCCTTTCTTCTTTTTATTTACAGTTTTCTGCGAGGCGCCGTTTCTTTGTCTCATCGCGTGCAACAGTGCTCAATTAATTTAATGTGGTACCATTTGATTAAAAAATTGAGTGTCGAATTGAGCAGAACCACTCACTTCGCTTCTTTCCCCCCTTCTCTTCTCTCTCTCATCCGACGTCCTGCTATCACTTTGTCCCACCTCAAGGCGGCCTTGGTGGATAAAACTAACAGAAAAAAAAATCTTCATATGGTTTGTAAATGATCTTAGATGGAGTAATACCTAATTTTTGTTTAGAGCGTAGAAGCTTCTAGTAATTTCTGGTTTTCATTTGTCATAGGGGGAAAACTTAACAAGAACTGAGTAAATAGCCTGTGGTGGGCGCAAAGGCCGGTACATTGATTTCCACGTACCGTGTTTGGGATGATGAAATCACCAACTAAAGATGATATAGCAAGGTGAGACCACTCTCTCTCACCCCAAAGAAGCCAACCCATCTTCGGTACAGTATCGAACCTAGAACCACTGACGAAGTTACTGAGCGCCCTACTTACTGCGCCACTGAGGCGGGATAGTCGTTGGTACTAGGACGCACTGAGAAATTGTTGGCCAGTATTTTTTACGTGGCTGGCTGCCGAACTAATACTCAGTGCGTCGCCGTGACTTGTTCTTTGGGATGAGGGCTTGGTTCTGTGGCGTCAGGTAGCGGCGAATTGCGTTGGGCACACCAGTTCTCGTCTGATCACTGAAGTTAAGCAGCGCAACCCCAGCTAGTACCGACATGGGTGGCCGCTTTGGAAAACTGGGTACTGCTAATACCCAAAAATCGTCGCATTAGTGTAGTGTCTGTGCAGTCTCTTTGACGGAACTATGCTGTGGACGGTGATCTAATGACCTTGTAGTTGAAGGGCCCTAAAACACCAACAAACAAACAATCCGTGGTGTCAGGGAACGAGCCACGAGCTCCTTTATCTGGAAATTTTTGAACCAATCTCCGTGTAGAAAGGGTTCTTTTCAGTGTAGCACTATCATCGTATGAACTCTCCTGCACGGTAGTCCACATTGTCTTTAATTTCATTTTCCATCTGGGACGGAAGGAAGGTGCGCTCGGGACTTTCCTCGAACCCTAGAGTTCAATAATAGAAGCCGGCTGTCCGCTTCGGGTACTGGAATCGAACCTGAAAATTTAATGCGTGTTCAGCCAAGTTGAGTTGAACACACCAGTTCCCGTGAGATCACTGAAGTTAAGCAGCGCAAGCCCGCATTAGTACCAACATGGGTGGTTGGAAAAGAGCTTTGGGTGCTGCAAATCGCCCCTCTCCTATTCTTCTTTACCTACCTCCTCATCTCCTGCGAGCAGCCTCCTAAGGGTTCGTCCTGTTATGGTTGCTTGGCTTACTCCCCCAACCCATGAAATTAATCCAGCATAGCGGGCCTAACCACTGCGCTGTAATGAAGGCCTATTGGTCTTTGGACGATCGCCGTTCATCGGGGAACAGCCTAGTTCCAGTACCCCAGCTGGGATTTTCACGAGTTTTGTGCAGCCAAGTTGCGTTGGACATACCAGTTCCCGTGAGATTACTGAAGTTAAGTAGCGCAAGCCCACGTCAATACCAACAAGGGTGGTTGGTAAAGAACGTTGGGTGCTGCAAATTTCCCATCTCCTTCATCCTCTTCCACTTACCTCCTCATCTCCCGCGAGCAGCCTCCTAAGGGTTCGTCCTGTTATGGCTGCTTGGCTTACTCCCCAACCCATGAAACTAATCCAGGTGTACACAACCCACCGAGTCACCAAGACAAACACCTGTAATTTAAAATGAGGATATACTGTAGAATGGGACGCCCGAAAATACCTCTTCATTTTCTTCCATCCCTTCCGCGACTGTCTTCGTCGGGGGTTTTTTTTTTTTTGTTAACGTCGTCCTAAATTTTTTGACAAGAGTGCGAAATGGTTAGGACCTATTTATGAAATGCTGACGCTCTCAAAAAATAACTTGTCACGTAACGTGGCAAGAGTAAACTTAACGACAGTCGATGATATTTACCGATCAGTTTTTAGTACAGTTATTTGTGATTTATATGTTGTCTTCAACTGTCAAAGGCTCCAGGGTGATTACCTCTTAATTAATGAAACCTGCATGTGGGGTTACATAGGTGTCAACCTCCCCTACCCCCCCTCCTTTGCCCCGTTCTCTCCCCTTTTCTCGCACATACCCTTGATGAGGTGTTTAATGACGTTGTAAAGAAACGTGGGTGTAGTGCTGCTGCTTCTTCTTCTTCAATTTCGAGTGGAGGGCAGGACCGGTGAAGGGCAGGGGGTCATGGTCGAACTGTAGGCGCGAAGAGGGTGACGGCGAGAGGACACCATGGACCTATTCTCTCTCTACTTAATAGTGTCGAAATTTAATGTACGTATCTCTTATTACAGTAATTATCGTCCTTAGCCTACACAAAACCACGCATTCGGGACACTTACAGGCAGGCACCCTTAAAATAGGTGCAATCTTTTAATTGTTATTTATGAAAAAATGCAATTATTATTATTATTATAAAATATAATTGTAGTGACGTATTACTTTGATTTGCTTGTTTAGGCTGCTGTTGATGATTCCTCTTCCGCCCCTACAAATTGCTATGATATGAGTGCCATTTTGGGGGACTACATCCGGACGTCCCATTCCTGTCTTCATCACTCTCTTACTCTTTCAAATTTGAAATACAGGTTTGTTGTTGTTGTTGTTATGAAACGTGAAATTGCCTGCAATCGACTCTCAATCGATACTGCAATTTGCAGAGGGTATTTGCAGCCTCACTGGTTTGCCCCCCCCCCTCCCCTGCACTGTGGTGGCCGCCAACTGGTACGGCCGCATTCTGCAGAGGACGTCTACTACAATTAATGGGTAATTGGGTATAATTTTAGTATTAATTATTAATATATATTTGGCACCTTATCTTCTCACTTATTATGCCTGTTGACTCATTCCTATGTGGGACGGATCCATAATTTAGATGTTTTAAAAATGTTAGTGGGTGACATGATAAGCTTTTGACGTATCCATGGTGAAAGTTCTCAACACTGAGGTTTACCTTATCTGGGTTTCACCCCGTGTCACTTTTCAGCCCTTCCACACCACCATCGCCTCTATCGCTTTATCTGTGCGGGGCGAGGGTCCCCTGTAGTTTTGGCACACGTACCATTTAGGTTTTTTTTTAGAGAATGCACCTCATTTAATTGCTACATTGCAAATTATATCTATTGTTGTGAAGGTTGGGGGGCCCAATACCTACGCACGCCTTTGGCAGTTGTTTGATTGCCATTAAGAAACTTTTTTTTTTATCGCACTTATTTTGGTTGATTATTAAAGGAGGGACTCTGTGCTCACCCTAATTATTCCTAACTCTTTTCCTGCCTATGGCAGAGTAGGGTTCCCATTTGTCCTAAGGAATTGTTGGATGGTATTTTCGCCAGTCAGCTGTTGGCCTGAGGTTACACGGGAGCGGCTGTATTGCGTTGGACACACCAATTCTCGTCTGATCCCTGAAGTTAAGCAACGCAACCCCAGCTAGTACTAGCATGGGTGACAGCTTGGGAACACTGGGTACTGCTAATATCGTCGTCACAGCGTAGTGTCTGGGCAGACTATGAATTAGAACTACGCAGTGGACGGGGCTGTAATGACCGTTGTAGTTGAAGGGCCCTAAAACACTAAACGAAACGAAATAATACAGGACCGAGGTGGGTTGGCTTATTTCGGGCGATAGAAAAGCCCCGAGTAAAACCGAGTTCCCGTGTGGTGTACGATGGCATTTGCACGTCAAAGAACCCTCTCTACTATGCAACGGGTAGATGAGGCAAAATTGCGGCCAAGTTGCGTTGGACACACCAGTTCTCATGAGATCACTGAAGTTAAGCAACGCAAACCCACGTTAGTACCAACATGGGTGGTTGGTAGGGAACATTGGGTGGTGCAAATTTCCCCTCTCCTACATCCCCTACACCTACCTCCTCCTAACCAGCCAGCAGCCTCCTAAAGGTTCTGCCTGTTATGGCTGCTTGACTTACTCCCCAACCCATTAGCGTAACATAGTCTGGAACCCTCGCCCTGGCGTCGGTGGATTGCCCCATGGAACAGTAGACCGACGATAAGTTAGCATAGGAGTTGCAGCTTTGGTCAGCAACCGACTGTGGAAAAACACTGTCCAATATATCGCCCTTGTGTCTATTAGGAGGGAGAAGATTAGTACCAGACCCTGCCATAGGCGGGAAAACGGTTAGGAGTAGGAGTTTACAAAAAAAGGGTTCGCCACGGTAGGTCACTGGCTTTATTTCATTTTCGGGACTTAAGGAAAAAAAAGCACTTGGGGCTTGCCTCCTCTCCTTTAGGGGGAGAGGCTGTTTTGCGTTGGACACACCAATTTTCGTCTGATCACTGAAGTTAATCCACGCGACCCAAGCTAGTACTGACGTGGGTGGCCGCTTGGGAAAACTGGGTACCGCCAATACCCAAAAAATCGTCGCATTAACGTAGTGTCTGTGCAGTCTTTGCATTAGATCTACGCAGTGGCCGGGGCTCTAATGACCTTGTAGTTGAAGGGCCCTAAAACGCCAACAACCGTCCCATTTGCTCGAGATGCATTAGTAGTCCACCTCATTAGACCCTTTCTAGGACTGCTATCATAAGAGGGAAGTGGTTAGCTGTCATTGACAGCAATCTCATTTCTGCTGTTTTCTTCTGTCCCATTCTGGAATGTCTCCAAAAATGACTACTATACTCTTGTGTCCGCCGGTGACCGGCCACACAAATTTCGATTGTGTGTAAGGTCAAGGGAGTGACAGTGGTCAGAGTGTGATCACGTGATCCGTTCGGGAGAATATACTGTAAATATTTTAATGATTATTTTTTTCTCTTACAGGAAGAAAAAGGGGTGAAGCTGGACAATTCATATTCGTGTTATTATTTTGGGCCACGGACCTTGGTGTGGATTGAAATGCAATCACAGTTACCTTGATGGTGACGAGATTGATGGCTGATGTTAACTACAATCTAGAATTGGCAATCGGATATGAATTTTAAATATGTAAGGTGGGCTGTGGGTGTCGGAATTGTACCTACCACACATGGTTGGGGGTGTCCTATTAAGATTCATGGTGGACATGGTGGACACCCGTGTTTTTATGCATCTTAGGAATTGAAGGCTTTTGTAATTGCGTGTGATGTCTCCGACTGGTAGCGAGCTCATTTTTGTGTTGTGTGCCATTGGGTGCAGATTCGACCCTCCATGGAAGCAATGGTGCTACTCATTAGTCCCGTGATTAGCCCGTCCTGTTTACGGACATAGGGTACAGTCCAATTCTGGGTCTATATTGACATTAGCCAGCACTTGTCAGCTCGTAATCCTTGGAAGCCTAAGGGCTACTAAGAAGGTTTGGCCACCGAAACGGAGTGGACTTTAGAGGAGGCCTGGTTCTCAAGGTTGAATCCTCCTACGAAAACCAGAGTTTCCACATTGCGAAATGTTGTTGCGCTGCACCCTTGTGTGTCCAACAGACTCCTGGGATCATCAACGTAATTATGCACTTCTGGGTTCCTTCTGTGCCCACCCCGTCGCCGTGCTTTATGGATGCTGCAAGTTTTTGGCTAATTTAAATTCTTGCAATGTATCATCATTATCATCATCATCATCGCCTTAAGTAGAAGAGGGCAATGCCTTAAGTTGGTGAAAGGCACATTCAGGTCCAACCATCCCAGTTCAGGGTTGACCCTGTGCCTACGGGATTAATTTAATAGCTGATTTAGCACCTTAGTTGTTTGGGGCAAGTTATGTAACGTCGACCTGTCTACCTTGGAGGGGTTTTCATATACCTTGGTACCTGAGACGTAATAATGAGGAGCGACTTATTGCGTTGGACACAGCAGTTCTCGTCTGATCACTGAAGTTAAGCAACGCAACCCCAGCTAGTACTGACATTGGTGGCTGTTTGGGAAAACTGGGTACCGCTAGTATCCAAAAATCGTCGCATTAGTGTAGTGTCTGTGCAGTCTCTGCATCAGAACTACACAGTGGACGGGGCTCTAATGACCTTGTAGTTGAAGGGCCCTAAAACACCAACAAAAAAGTAATAATGACGTCACCGTACGCGTTACGGGACGTTCCCAAACGGGATGAAAAAGCCAATCCATTGGGGCTCGTTATATATATATATTTTCCGTCTCGTCCCATCCCGTTCCTTTTTTTTGTTGTTTGTTGAAGTTTAAGGTCCCGTCAACTACGAGGTCATTAGAGACCCGTCCACTGCATAGTTCTATTGCATACACTGCACAGACACTACACTAATGCGACGATTATTGGGTATTAGCAGTACCCAGCTTTCCCGAGCGACCACCCATGTCAGTACTCACTGGGCTTGCGTTGCTTAACTTGAGTGATCAGACGAGAGCTGGTGTGTCCAATGCAACTCGCCGCTCCCCATCCCGTTCCTGAAAGCAGGTCAGAGTTGAACCTACTACTCCTATTAGTAGTTATGCAACCGTTTTGTAGGAGGAGACCTATACCTATTTTGACCTTGTTTTTTTTTTTTGGACAGGTGTCGGGATGATAGTGATAATGATGATGACGACACTCGCTGTAACCCTGTCGTCTCTGTGCCCTGTATTCCACCGGGTAATTCCATAGGTAGAGTAGCATCGTGTTGTAATAGCCCGTTGCAAATCCTATTAACCCTTTTTTTTTTTTATTTTTCTCGATATTGCGTCGTCGTCGCTCGGTTATTATATCTGTGAGATTTCATGGGAGAGGTGAGGGGGTCGAGGGAGGGCCCGGTGGTGTTGTTTTTAAGATAATCTGAAATTGCCACATCTGCATACGTTTGACAGCGGTGCTTTTTTTTTTTTTATGCGCTGACGTCATTCGTCACTTTGTCTTGACACTGAAAAATAGTCTTTGGTGAGTCACATCTTTGTGCTGTGTCGTCCTGTTTAATTGACCATCTATAAAATTTCGAAGGACACTCTTCAGTTATTACTAGTTCAAAATTGAAGATCCGTAAACTCCTATTACAGTACTATGCTTCACTAGTAAAAATTGTTGACTTAAGTGTAGGAACTAGTTATCACTTACTATTTTTAGTAGTTATAGATGTACAGGTAAACCCGCCGCGGTGGCGTACTACGCCAGTAGTTCTAGGTTCGATACTGGACCGTGGTTTGATTAGTTTGTGGGTTGGGGTGTAAGCCAGGCAGCCATAACAGGTTAACCCCTTTAGGAGGCTGCCCACAGGAGATGAGGAGGTAGGTGAAAGGAGGAGGAAGAGGGTTGATTTGCAGCACCCAACGTTCTGTACCAACCACCCAAGTTGGTATTGACGTGGGTGTGCGCTGCTTAACTTCAGTGATCTAACGGGAACTGGTGTGTCCAACGCAACTTGGCCGCACTTCTTTCGGGCGAGAGAGAGAAGCTGCGAGTGTGCCTTCTTTCGGATGAGACCGGTGTGGGTGTACGATGTCACTTGCACGTAAAAGAACCCTCTCTACTACGCAACGGGTAGATGAGGCAAAATTTCCAGGTGTAGGAGCTCGCCCCCTCCCCCTGGCGTCGGTAGCATTCCCGAACGAACACTAGACCGACGATAAATAAGCGTAGGGGTGCAGCTTTGGCCGGCAACCGGCTGCAGAAAAAACTATGTCCAATATATCACCCCCTGTGTCCATTCAGAGGGACAAATGGGTACCCGACCCTGCCATAGGCGGGAAAAGGGTTAGGAGTTGCTTTTATAGATGTACAGGTAAACCCGCCGCGGTGGTGTACTACGCCAGTAGTTCTAGGTTCGATACTGGGTCGTGGTGGGTCGGCTTCTTTCGGGCGAGAGAGAGAGAAACCGCGAGTGTGCCTTCTTTCGGATGAGAAGTAAAACCGAGGTCCCGTGTGGGTGTACGATGGCGCTTGCACGTAAAAGAACCCTCTCTACAACGCAACGGGTAGATGAGGCAAAAATTTCCAGGTGTAGGAGCTCGCCCCCTCCCCCTGGCGTCGGTAGCACTCCCCAACGAACACTAGACCGACGATAAATAAGCGTAGGGGTGCAGCTTTGGCCGGCAACCGGCTGCAGAAAAAACTATGTCCAATATATCACCCCCTGTGTCCATTCAGAGGGACAAATGGGTACCCGACCCTGCCATAGGCGGGAAAAGGGTTAGGAGTTGCTATAGATGTACAGGTAGTGGGGTAAACCAGCATTTCCCCCCTCCCCTCCCCCACAGAACAACGCAGCCAATATTTCTTGCGGGTTCCAGACGCCTGACTAGGGTGCCCACAGCCAGTTGTTGTTGTTGTTTGTTAGTGTTTTAAGGCCCTTCAACTACAAAAGTCATTAGAGCCCCGTCCGCAGCATAGTTCTTATGCACAGACGGCACAGACACTAAGGCAAGGCGCAAAATGAGGCCGCAGGGTGACGCAGCGTAACGCAGCGTAACGCAGCCCTGCGAAATTCTGCTAGCAGGCAATCACCACACATTGAATCGCAGTTTTTTTAACATATTGGTTTGCAATTTGCGTCAACTAAAATGGCTTTCAACGTAACAGTGATTGCCTGCGTTACGCTGCGTCGACCCTGCGGCCTCATTTTGCGCCTTGCCTAATGCGACGATTTTTGGGTATTAGCAGTACTCAGTTTTCCCAAGCGGCCACCCATGTCAGTACTAGCTTGGGTTGCGCTGCTCAACTTCAGTGATCAGACGAGAACTGGTGTGTCCAATCCCAATTCGTCGCTCCCGTCCCCAGCCAGAGCCATCTAGAGAAGGGGCCACTCTTAAATTAGGAACGTGGAATGTGGGGGGAGCCTTACAGGACGTGGGAGCAGGTTGTCCGTAAGGATGTGGTATAGTGTTGTTTGTTTGTTGGTGTTTTAGGGCCCTTCAACTACAAAAGTCATTAGAGCCCCGTCCACAACATAGTTCTTATGCAGAGACTGCATAGACACTACACTAAGGCGACGATTTTTTGGGTATTAGCACTACCCAGTTTTCCCAAGTGGCCACCCATGTCAGTACTAGCTGGGGTTGCGCTGCTTAACTTCAGTGATCAGACGAGAAGTGGTGTGTCCAACGCAATTCGCCGCTCCCTCAGGTGGTTGAAAGCACCCGAGGTAGGGGGAACCGATTATTGTTGGTGTTTTAGGGGGGCTCTTCAACTACAAGGTCATTAGAGCCCCGTCCACAGCATAGTTCTGATGCAGACACTACACTAATACGACGATTTTTGGGTATTAGCAGTACCCAGTTTTCCCAAGCTGCCAGCCATGTCAGTACTAACAGGGGTTGCGCTGCTTAACTTCAGTGATCAGTCGAGAACTGGTGTGTGCAACGTAATTCGCCGCTCCCGTCCCCAGCCAGAGCCATCTCTTCTAGAGAAGGGACTACTCTTATCTTAGATTAGGAACGTGGAATGTGGGGACCCTTACAGGACTTGGGATCAGGTTTTCCGTAAGGATATGGTAGTGTGTGTGGGGTGGACGGGGACCTGGTGGGAGATAGGCGGGAGTGGAGTGCTAGAACCCGCTGACCCGACCCTACCAAAGGCGGGATGAGGATATGACGATGATAATGATGATAATGTACAGGTACCCTATGGGGTGAGCCGGTATCCCCTCACAGACAATCCGGCCAATATTTCTGCGGGTTCCAGACTCCTGGCTGGGCGCCCCTCCCCCCAGTCTGAGCAGTCTTATCTAGAGAAGGGTCCACTCTTAGATTAGGGTTTCTTCGTTCGTTTGTTGATGTTTTAGGACCCTTCAACCACGGGGGCCTTCAGCTCTAATGACCTTTTAATCGAAGGGCCCTAAAACACCAACAATAACAACAAGTGGGGCAAGCAGCCATACGGGCCGGACCCTGCGGAGGCTGCTCACGGGTGAGGGGAAAATTAACAGTACCCAGTGTTCTGTGGTATTAGGCTGCCGGCTGCATAAAGATAGTTTATTCGTCAGCTCCAATAGAACAAATGATTACCGTTGACTCTGCCATAGGCGGGTAGAGGGTTTGGGGCGTTGATTTATATCTAAGGTGTGTGTGTGTGTGTGTGTGTGAGCGTGGACAGTAGGTGAGTGAGTGACCGGTTGGGTGCCTGTCTAATTTTTGATACCATGGTTGAAGGTTCGATCCTGGCTGAAACGAAATGAGAGGGCGAGAAGCACCATGTGTGTTCAACATCTGTCCGTGGTTAGAAAGAAGCATGGGTGTCCCGAGATGGACGGTGCAAACGGGGTACTTACCTCTTGGGATCGAAAAACAGAGAAATTGGGCTGAAAAAAATGTATGCCTTCGGATACACACCTGTCCCATTCGTGGAACATTGTCCTCCTCCTCGCCTGGAACATCGTCTCCAAGCTTTGCCTTCCCTCCTTGAGTGAAAGGGAAGTGGTGAACTCTCTGGAAATGTTGATCCCCCTCCCCTCACGTATCGTCCAGGATCAGTACCCACAAACTCAAGCTACGATTGAGCCAATGAGACGAGTACAAAATACTGAGGTGTAACCACTTGCCCCCTTCCCCAATTCTCTCTCTTCTCCTCTCATGTCCGTAAGTAGTTGTTGAAGAGCTGAGAGGTCGACACTAAATTCCTCAATAAGCAAACGACCTTCAGATCCTGATTTTTACCTTATTTAGATGTTTAGGATTCCTTTTTTTGCGAGCCATGGGGCATAGTACATGCCCTGTCCCACAACCACCATTAGGGGACCCTTACTTTGCTTCCTGTGGGACAAAGAGGGGGGGCGAACCTGCGAGGCAACCGTACACGAATGTGACGCTGTTTTACATTGTAGTTGGATGGGGTATACTGTGTATGTATAATTTTTGTTGTTGGACTGAGAATAACCTTTGGTCACCCACAGGAAGTGAGCGGGAGGGTGACAGGTTGCCAAAATTTTCATAAAATTAGGAAGATATGTTTTGTATTGTCATTTAGATTAATTTTTTCTTGTAAAGGTAGGGGTTTTTTTTTTTCTTGAAATTTGGATAAGAAATGTTGTCGTTTCCTGATTTTTTTTCTTCTCATCATGTATTAACTCTTTTTCGTTGCTCCCAAGGTGGCCGACCACAAGAAGTCCAAAAGTTGTCGATTATCCTCCACCTCTTCTTCCTCCTGGTGCCTACAGCCTGGCCCTCAGCTCGTCAGCGGTCAATGCTCTCCTGTCTCTCGACACACAGGTTACGTATAAAAATTTCAAGAGAGAGTTGAAAGTAAATGAATTTCACGTTTAAATTATCATAAACTCGGCCCGTCATCCAGACATTTCGGAATGTTGGACCGGTTTTATTTAAGCATCTTCTCTTTCAAGAATGGTGTGCTCCTCTCACCCTCTTAATCTAGTAAGTGGTCATCTAATTTTAGGAGGACTTGTTTGGCGACTCTCTCTCTCTCGCTCTCTTTCTTTACAAATATATCTCTTCTCTCTCTCTCTCCCCTCTCTTCCCTTCAACTATTTTCTTCTCTCTCTCTCTGCCCTCCCTCCCCAACTTGTCCCGACCACTTTTCCTCTCCCCCCCTCCACCTCCACTCTCTCCCTCTCTGACAAGTTATCAGGCCCATTGACCCATTGATATTTGTCTCATTGCAGGTCCGAAGAGGAATGCGGTTGAAGAGTTATTAGTGACCAGTGGATGAAGGTGGATTTCTTTTGCTGGTATGTCATTTCCCTCGGGTATTAACTTTTTCTCTTCAGTCCTGGGCCACTACCACCCCTTTGAATGACTGACCACTGTCGCCAGTTGTCATTCGTCCCGGGATGTTGTTAGTAGTTGCTGCACCTCTCCTCCTGCTTTGTGTCTGGTCTCGTGTGTTTGCGATTTAGATGTCGTTTCACATCTGACATTCAAACTGCATCACTTGGGGCGGAGTATTTTTACTTGCCCCCCCCCCCTCCCCCCTCCCCCCGGTCCTTTTTATGACTTTGTTAAAACGACTTGCTTTAACCATGTTTCAGTTTTGTTTTTTTTTTTTACTTTTCGGTTGTTGTTAGGAATCAGTCAGGGTCTAGGTGAGCAACCAGTGGCACCATCTCGTGCCTTGCCCCAATCTCTTTCTGGTTGTTGTTATTGTTGTTGGTGGCAGCGGTGTGCGTGCGACACAATGTGGGCGACGACGTTGAATTGGTGGTTTTCTTGCAAATCGTACTTGTATCAGGCCTTGACTATTTTTCATTATCGTGTTAATTGATTTGCCTGCCCATGGCAGGGTCGGGCCCTCATGTTTGCCCCCATCCCACGGCACACACTTGGCAAACTATTGAACTGGCTGATCGTCGACCATTAATGCGTATAATACTTTTCTGAGCGGCTGTATTGCTTTGGACGCATCAGTTCTTTGTCTGATCACTGAAGTTAAGCACTGCAAATCCCAGCTAGTACTAATATGGATGACCGCTTGGGAACGCTGGATATTGCTAGTACCCAAATAATGACGTCCCGACGTAGTGTCTGTGCAGACTCTGCATGGGAACTACGCAGTGGACGGGGGACTAAGGAGCGGCGAATTGCGTTGGACACACCAGTTCTTAGTCTGATCACTGAAGTTAAGCACCGCAACCCCAGCTAGTACTGACGTGGGTGGCCACTTGGGAAAACTGGGTACTGCTAATACCCCCCCCCCCCAAAAAAAAATCATCGCATTAGTGTAGTGTCTGTGCAGTCTCTGCATAAGAACTATGCTGTGGACGGGGCTCTAATGGCCTTGTAGTTGAAGGGCTCTAAAACACCAACAAAAAAAAAAAGACGGGGGACTAATGACCATCGTAGTTGTAGGGCTCCTTCAAACAGCAACGAAACGAAAATTGTAATCCTTTCCCCACCCTACCCTTTCCCTTAGCCCAAAGCAACTCCTAACTCTTTCCACTCCCCCAAAGCAGCTCCTAACTCTTTCCCTATCTATGGCAGGGTCGGGTACCCATCTCAGGTACACAAGGGTGATCTGTTGGACGGTTGTTTTTCCGCAGCCGGTTGCCGACCATAAATGCAACCCCCTATGGTTATTGATTGGCGGTCTACTGTTAGTTGGGGGCACTGGACACACCGGTTCTCGTCAGATCACTGAAGTTAAGCAACGTAACTCCAGCTAGTACTGGCATGGATGACCACTTGGGAACACTGGGTACTGCTAATACCGAAAAAATCGTCGTGACAGCGTAGTGTCTGTGAAGGGCCCTAAAACACCAACGAAATGAAAAAAAAAACGTTGGGGGCACTCCCCCGAGCTCCTACCCTGCCTCATCTACCCTTTGCCTAGTAGAGAGGATTCGTCTACGTGCAATTGCCATCATACACCACACGGGGCCCACGGTTTACCTCTCATCAGAAGAAAGGCACACTCGGGACCTCTCTTTCGCCCGAAAGAAGCAAGCCTACCTTGATCAAGTATCGAAACTGAAACCACTGACTCTATCTCCTGTGCCACCGAGGCGGGTTAACCTGTGGAACTTCATGATCCACTTCCATGGGTGGGCTCATCTTAACTGGGTCCATGAGTGGCCTGATCATACCTATTATTTGGCGTAGGTTCCTATCGTATCCTGGAGAAAGGGTTCTTTGACATTAGAATAACTTCCTACTATCTTAAGATGAAGGGCACGTCTGTTATTTTCGGACGGAAGGTGTGGCAATGTCCAAAAAAAGGATACAATCAACTCTGGTCAGGGCCGAATCCGGGCAGTTGAAACCAGCTGCAAGTTTTGGAACCAGAAGTGGCTCGTGAGGGAGGGGCACTCATTAGAATTAGTTTCGATTCTGTACTTCCTCCTCCTCCTCCTCCTTTTTCTCGCCCACACATTGAGAGAGAAGACAGTTTGCTGTCCTACACGTGGTCCACTCTGGTCAGTCGTGAGGCGTGGTGATGCGTTCGCGCGATGCAGGCACGTCGCTGTCCACTCTTGTGCCAACTGAGGTGTGTGTGTGTGTGTGTGTGTGTGTGTGCACATGTGGGTCAGGTTCGAAATGGGTGACTTTGCCTACCTTACTTTTCTCCCAGTTCCCTTCTCTAAGTAGTTCTTGTCCACTTAATGGACACGACTTTGACCACCCTGTTACCCTGCACTGCACCCCCATTGCTCCACTGCTCTAAATAAATGCTCCCCCTCGTCGACGCTTTCGCTGTCGATTTTAGACACCTTTGGTACAAGCAGGCAACTGATTGATGTCACCGGACGATCGGCACTGCGTTATTTGGCCCACTGGTGAAGGGCCTGGGGTTCGCCACAACAGACAGGGGTGAGAGGGGAGGGTGTCCTAACCTAAAACTTAAATTTCATTTTTATGTCATATCTTTAGAGTGACATGAAAGGACAATGTTGCTGTGAGCGTGTAATGTTTATTTTTTTTCGGCGAGGCCAACCTGGTTAAAAGAGGTCACCGCATAACTGGGAGGGAGGAAGGGGGGGGTAAGGCAAAATTAAGTACTCTGTGTGGTCAAGATTAATTTGATTGTTATTATTACTACTAGCCTTCACCATGAAAGGGGTGAAAGTGTTTGGAATACAAATAAAGAACTGACCAAGAACTCATTATCAGGATTGACATAGTGAATCTTACGAAATCCTTTGACTAATGGTCATCTTTTCGGTTTCCCTTCCCTTCCCCCGTCCTCCAATGTCCAGTCTCTCTGTCTTTGAGAACTACACCAACCCTAAAATCTCTAAAACTGCTTCTGACCCGTTTTCCGCCTTCGGCAGGGTCGGGTACCCATCTTGTCCCTCTGAAAGAACACGTGGATGATATAGTGGACGGTGTTTTTCTGCAGCCGGTTGCTGACCAAAGCTGCAACCCCTATGCTTATTTATTGCCGGTCTGCTGTAGGTTGGGGCAGTAGCGTCGCTACTGTCACATGGTGTCACCCCCCCTCTCCCGAAGAAAAGCCGCTTCTTCTGCTTTGGTGTCACCCCATTTGTCATGGTGCGGCCCGCACTCCCCGCACCCCCGTAGTGACGCCACTGGGTTGGGGCACTCCACCGACACAAGAGTCCCAGCTTGTACACCTGGGAATTTTGCCTCTCAACTACCCGTTGCATAGGAGATGGGGCAGTGGGGGAGCGGCAAATTGCTTTGGACACACCCAGTTCTCGTCTTATCACTGAAGTTAAGCAGCGCAACCCCAGCTAGTACTGACATGGGTG
>JAAFCE010008822.1:0-23715 GCA_013389805.1 Trigoniulus corallinus
CCCCCTCTCTTCTCTCTCCCCCCTCTCTTCTCTCTCCCCCCTCTCTTTCTCCCCCTCTTCCTGCTCTCTCTCCCCTTCTCCTTCTTTCTCCTCTCCCCTCTCCTTCTCTGTCCTCTCCCTTTTCTCTCCCCCTCATCCTTTTCTCTCTCCCCCCTCTTCCTCCTGCTCTCTCTTTCTCTCCCCCCTCTTCCTCCTGCTCTCTCTTTCTCTCCCCCCCTCTTCCTCCTGCTCTCTCTCTCCCACCCTCTTCCTCCCCTCCTCTCTCACTCATTCTCGGGGAGCGGCGAATTGCGTTGGACTCACCAGTTCTCGTCTGATCACTGAAGTTAAGCAGCACAATCCCAGCTAGTACTGACATGGGTGGCCGCTTGGGAAAACTGGGTACTGCTAATACCCAAAAGTCGTCGCATTAGTGTAGTATCTGTGCAGTTTCTGCATAAGAACTTTGCTGTGGATGGGGCTCTGATGACCTTTGTAGTTGAAGGGCCCTAAAACACCAACAAACAAACAATCCCACTCATTCTCCTCCCCCCCCCCCCCCGCTATCTCTCTTTCTCCCTTTTCTCTGCACATAATCAGGATTTGAAAAGATGGTTGACTAAATTCTCTGTCTCTGTGTCTGTTTTTAAAAGAGTACTATCGATTAACAAGACGACACATGCCACCAATACGTCGTGGAGCTTCAGAAGATGTTCCACTAGACTACAAGACTTGTGACGAGTTGTTGACAGAATTGGTGCGAAACGAAGATAGCTGGCCATTTTTAAGGCCTGTTGGGAAGAGAGAGGTATCTTGACTGAATTAAATGAAATGCAGTGTGTTTCTGGACGGAAGATAATTTTGTGCAGTGAAAATAGTCCCGTGCCCTTTTTCAGATGCCAAACTATCGTGATGTGGTGAAACGAACAATGGATTTTGGTACGATGCGCTCTAAACTAAATGCGATGCTTTATCAGAACAATAAGGAATTTGTGGCCGATGTGATGTTGGTATTTCAAAATTGTTGTGTGTTCAATCCTGTCAACAGCATTGAATATCAGGCGGCCGAAAGACTAGGAAGGTACTTCCAGAAAAGGATACGAGAACTGAAATTGAAATTAGTTCCGTTGGAAGTTGATGGTGAATCCACTGCTAATGGATGTGATGAAGAAGAACAAGGCCAACAACAAAAACAACAACAGCAGCAGGAGCATAACTGGGCATGTGCTTCAGATGACCACCGCACTGATAGTGAATATGTTGGTAGTGAGGAAGACTATGACGACGATGATGATTATGTTGAAAATGAAGATGACGTAGTAGTAGACTATGGTGGCGATGATGATGATGATGATTATGTGAATGATGAAGATGATGATTGTCTTTCTGATTTAGATGAAGAAAATTATCAAGTTTCTGAAAATGACAGTGGAGAAACTGATGGTTGTTGGGATGAAGTAGTAGAAGGTGAAGAGGACGATGATGACGATGAAGAGGAGGATGAAGAAGAAGATGATCAAGTCGGAGATAGTGATGATGATGATTGTTGCACTAATCCTCTTGAAGATGATATGGTTGTAGTTGATGATGAAGAAGGCAACGGTGATGACAAGTGTGATGTGGTTAAAAAAGAGTCGCAAGAGGTTACTTGCAATGGTTATCATGATGAAACTGAAAGTGGTGGTGGTGTGTCTTCACCGCTGCCACCGTCGTCCTAGACTAAAATTCGTACTGAGGACTCCGCGTGGTTTTGTGACGTCATAGGTCGGTGTTTTGTGAGTCTGGGTTTAATTCCCGAATAATTTTGTGCACTGGTTGCAACACTGGAAATAATTTATAGAATAAATAAGTTAATTTGAGATCAAAGTTAATGTGGTACATACATGGTTGTGAGGCAGTTTGGATGGGACGACACATATTTGAAGGCAAAAGTGGCCTGGGAAGGTTGTTGGAATGTACATAATTTCGTAAGTCTCTGAGGATGCTGCACGAGTGAAATGAATGAAGGAGTTAATTATTACATTTCGTTATTATTATTTTTTTATCATGTTTTAGTTTTCTGATTAAAGGGTACAGGCTGTCGCCATTTGTATGTTGAGGTATGGCACTGTGTCTTGATAATTCTAATCACCTCTTTTTCTTTTCATGTTGTGTACCTGTGCCCTTGGAGGCTTTCTAAATATTTGTTTCGTTTTTATTTTTATCCAAATGAAATCAAGGAAGTAATTTAATGGGCCTTTTATTTATAATTATTTTTCCTCACAAGCATGTAGATCATTGCATAGTAGTAGTAGTAGTTGTTATTGTTGTAAGAGATTCAATTTCGAAAAAATAAGAAGTTTCTAGAATGTGTAAATATAATTTAAAACTGTTCAAAAATGATGATGGTAGTTTAATCAAGAGGAGCAGGAGAATAATGAATTTTGTTTTAATACACAACTTTTTTGTTTTGACTTTAGAACTGATGTTTGACCTCGAAAAAAAAGTGAGAAAATGTTACCTGATTCTAATGAAATTGGGAGACTCGTACATTGTGTCATTCTAAATGATTTCTTCAATATGTAGGTAACCTGCTTAAAAAAGATTTTTTTTTGGAAATTGAATTAGCGGAGAATGTGAAATTGTTACGATAAGAAATGTTATTTCTGCAACTAATTCGTATATTTTGTGGTAAAATGAGACACTAAATGACAGGTGTTCTCACAAATAAGAATATGGTATTTCTTCACACTTTGTTGTCATTCAGTTACTAAGACCGGTTTTGCTGTTTTAACTATTCATATGTAAGTACTTAAATAAATGTTTCTTTTCAGGAATCATTAGTAATGATTTCCTATAATAATACTGCCTAAATATATATTGGGCATTATTTGTTTTTTAAATATCTGTATAGTTGCCAACGGCCCTTGGCTGCAGGCGCAAAAGCGTTCCATGTCAAAGGACCGCTAGGTGGCAGGTTGAACAATTGCTGTTCTGACAGAACGTGAATTCCTGTCGATTCGTCTGCTTCTGGTTGAGTACCTTTATTAAAATAGTTTTCAATATCATCTGAAGTAAGGTCACACCTATCGAAAGACAAAGAAAACAAGTAAATACCATTTATATTTCTGAATCACCCGAAACTCCAAATTTAATATGTAATGGTTCTTTTTTTTTTATCGAATATGGCAGGATTCTAAAATGGCGGGCATTCTGAATTTCGAAACTCATTTTCGTTTACTCATTACGACGCCCAAAATGAAAGCTTAATATGAATTCGTTTCATTACTTATTTGATAAGCTCTTTAGACAAATCACCTGATAATAAATTCAAAACTTCTCCTTCCTCCAGTCGTGTTATTTTTAGTTACACCTAAGAGACGCGGTTCAGATAAAGATGACATCGGAATATTCACTTCATCGACGACTTCTCGCAAAATAGAATTAAAGATTTCTTTGGCAATTATTTCGGATGGTACAGGTAGCATTGCGTCACTTAATAAATCAGGTATCATCTGCATGAAAAAGAAATTATACAACACACCACTTCTCCCTACAACTACAGTATTATATTAATCCTTCTGTTATATAGTATCTCACATCAGGCTCTGCATGTCCACCTGGTCCATCTAACAAACCTTGTGCCTCCCCACAAATTTGACTTCTTGTTAAGAATATGAAGTTGTCATCTTTTGAGCAAAGAAGTGTTCCGACTCCAAGTGGATCCGCCATAAATGCTTGAGGATTCCCATTATATGCTACCCCTTTCGTTTGCAAGTCAGTTTTTCTCTTATTGCAGTTTGTGCCAATATAATCTCGGTAATTTGTTAAACCAAGTCGAACTATTGGCTTCTCATTCTGCCATACAATTTCATGAAGACGAAATTTATTACCGTTGAATAAGTGAGGATTTTCTTTCTGTCTCACAACCCACTCTTGATTTATTAGGGATTGAATTTCGTCATCAAATATTTGGTTGTGTGTCGTTGAGAATTCAAATACAACATCGCCTTCTGATAATCCGTGCACATCAAAACTTAAAGCTTCATATTCACAATCCATTTTTGGAGTCTAAACCCTCTACCTAAAATAAATAAAAATATATTAGCCTGACGCGAGCTTCTGCATGCACATGGCTTTTAAGCTTGCATTTTTCTCTTTGGATTTAGCAACGGATAATTCCAGATGCAGTCCGAAATATAAAAGGAAACGATGAAGATATCCAGCTGGCATGGGACGAAAATGTTAGGTTGATATCGAGGACTCGTACGTACTGAGAAGTTGGACAATTTGCATAGCAAGCAGACCCTATGTTACAGACCCCCAGAACCAGATTCCTCTACCATTATTTAGTGAAACAACAGCTAGTAGGTGTCACGTTTATCACGCTATAGGATAGTTGATTACTTACTGCTTCTTTTAATTTATCTTTTATTTCGCGTTGCCTGATTTAGCTGACGTGGTTACTACGACACACATGAGACACATTTGCACCGAGATTTAAAAACGGCGCTAGAGCTACTTGTACAACTCAGTTGGAGATACTTTATCGCAAAGTAAAAGTGCAGCACATAAAAATTCTATATAAATGTCAAGTGGTTCATTCACTTTAAAGCAAATAACATATGTCTAAATAGCGTCTATCTCATTTGAAATCCCATTAAGTCCTTTAAGGCAACTCGACGGCAAGGCTAGGTCCAAAGGGCAACCCGATTACATCCTGTAGCTATTACACCTTATAATTACAGTATAAAACTCCTACCTAGAGAACGTCAGCGTTAGACGATGCTAATTAATTAAAATGTAATTGTTTGCACATAATTAATATTTTTATTATGAGTTTGAGGCGGCATTGTTATGTTCTGAACTGATAATTGATGATCTACTGCAATGATGCATTTTTTTTTCATAGATTTAGCTTGGGGGACTCACTACCTTCAATTATTGCTGCAAACTACGTTTTAAATTGCTTTTCTCAACGATGGTATTACCGGGTGGGTATCATGGTAGCATTTCTTCTGCTGTTCTCTTAAAATAGATGGCATATTCGTATGAATTCTGTAATGATCGTGCGATACTGTTCATATTATTAAATAATACGTCGGCTCTCTTACTCTGAATTATGTTTGTAAAACTGAAGCTTATTCTTTATGCACCTGTTTTTTTTCCCCTGAAAAGAAACAGGTGCACAAGGATTGTAAGTTGTCAGACTACCTACTTATCCAGGAAATGAAATGATAAAATGAAAATTTTCAAATTACCAAACTATTGATGTGGTGAGCAAGAGCAAATCAAGCAATTATTAATAATACTGAAAATGTGATATTAGTGATGTGACGAAATGTATGAATGCTATGATAGTAGTAAACGTAAACTAGCACGGGATTTATTTGCTGAAGATATTCCCTCTGTGAAATCTACATTGTAACTTAAATCTGGTGCAGTGATCATGTTGCTGTGTTTCTCTTGCTCCACTTTTGAACTATTTTATTCATCGAAAACTTTAGCTAGTGATTCTTCTGCTATGTTAACATCCTTCTACCAATCACATTCATTTGTAATCTTTCTCTTTTTTTTTAGATGTCCTCTCTTGTAACCAGTAGTTGCGAAATCAAAAACAAAAATGAAACTTGTTTATTTTACATGATAAGCAAATGATCCGTGAGAGCTTCAATGAATATCGGTTAGGACCTGTTCCAGCTCGTACTGCGCAGCTTTGACATTTTCTCAAATTGTCCTCTCCGTCTACAGTACATCCATATACACAAATAAAGTTGACCTCTCAAGTTCTAGATATCTAGAAAGATAGATAAGTAGGTAGGTTTTAGGTAGGTAGATAAGTAAAAGCGTTTTATGTCGTCAGCTGGGCACAATAATTTTATTGTGTTCAGCTACATACCAACCTGATGTCAAAATTTTATTTGCTTCTTTGCTAACACATGTTGCGTTGACAGTTGCCGTATGTCCCAGGCAGGTTAAATAATGAGTTATTAGTATTCCGCCTGGTGTGAAGATGATGATCCGAATTCAATTCCTCATTTGTGGATAAGTACAGGCGATAGTGATGTAACTCTTGGGTTCCTTGAAGGACTGGTGGTCTGTTATACCCCCGTGTGATTTGTAAAATATATATTATACTTTAGAACCTAAGTAGTTAGTATTTCTGTTCAATTATCTTATCAATATTTTCTGAGGGGGACAATGTTCCAGGAATCGGATCAACTTGTTTATCCGGATGGATTTTTTTTTCTTCTTAGCAAAGGAGGGGGAGGGGGCTTCCTCTGCGGACGCCCATGGTTATATTCTCAGTAGAGAGCGCCCTGAAAAAGTCTTGATTGAAGAAATGTATCCCGTCAATTTTGAAGTATCAAGGACTACTGTCAAATTCTAAGAAGTTGGTAAAATTGACTACGTAAGGTTGAATAAAGTTTTGATTTCAGACATATAAAATCGTATAAAATACTATTGCAGTATTTATCATAAGTTTCTACATTGTTGTTATGCTCAATAAAAAATTGTTTGCTCTCATTTTTATTGGCAGGTGTATAAGGTTGACAAGTACCTTGAAGAAGTAGATTAAGAGAGGTGAAGCAATTGTTTTAGCGAATCTAATTTCTAAAGATTTTCAAATGCCAATTGTAAGCAGCATGTTGATGTTTTCTTGTCTCATTATATAACTAGTATTTTAGTTTTTAAATTCATGCATGAAGTTTGTGAAAGATTTGAAAGAGTGCTGTCCTTCTCATTAATTCTCTATTTCACCAAGAGGTACACTGACTTTTAAGTTGATGGCGCCTATAGTCTCTAAATTTGGGATGTTGAAGTGACTGTTAAATCAATAGATGTGAATGTGTGACTCTCTCTCTCTCTCTTTTTCATTAGACCACTCGCCTACTGCCATTAAACTACGTGAAGTCAAAGTATGGAAGGGAGCCAAGGCTGGTCAAGTTAGTTGATGAATATTCACGACTAAGGAAAGAAATGATAGTCAAGCAGAAAAACACAAACATTGGTCGGCTGTTGCTGGTGTATCTAATCCAGAAGGGTACCGAAGGCTAAGAGAAAGAGGGTGAGGCCAGGGTGAATTTTACTGTGTGTTTTGGTATAGGCGTGCCCCGCCATAGCTACTTCCAATTTCCAACTTACATAAAATTCAAGGCTCCTACCCCCCCACCACTTTAATTTTAAAGAAATTTAAAAATTTTGATATTTTTTTAATTTGTTGTTGGTTTCATGTGAGGTCACCAACTTTTGAATGTGGTACTTTCCAACGCAAAATAGCAACATCAAGCACCAAGAGTTATAGGTAGTGTCCCGTGATTGGAATTAGTGAAGTGGTTTGTCATTGATATTATTCGACTAATATTTGGTGGTCAGTGAAAATATTTTAAAAATTATTAAAATCTATTTTTTTTTTTTTTTTTACAGAGGGCAAATTCAGGTGTTTGTTTACCTATCGGAAGCATGGATGAAATCCATGAAGCGGATCAGGACGGGACATCCTTGGACTGTTCGTATATGGTTAAAAGTTAATTATTATGGTGAATACTTTCTCCGAAATGTGTTGTCCACTTTATGGGATAGTAGAGGTGGGTGGGATAAGAGAGATATTGAAGGTGATAGTGACGGATGAGAAGTTTTTATACGGATTGTAACGATAAAATATGTTTACGTTTCGTATAGTTTCTAAATATCATTAGCCCACCACTTAACCAAGGTCGACCCGTTTCTATCTGTGTATAGCCTCAACCTCCGGTCCGCCCTACTATCCCCACCCTCTCCCCTGGTTCTCTGCCGTCCGCCTTCTCGCTCATCGTATTTTAAGAGTTTTTTGTTTTTAAGTGCTTATGTTTGTAAGGCTGGTTCCAGCTACTTCATCGTTGGTGCCATTTCGTGCCTTGAGCGAGGCGTGGTCTAACGGCTGACGTACAGGTTCTCACAGGCTCTGGCGGCGTTTCTCTGGCAGGATAGATAGACAGACTTCCGTCGTTTCTGGTAGCAGACTGGCCATCTCTGGCTTCTATTTTGTATTGACAATAGAAAACAAGTGTCTGTTAGGCATGAATTAAAAATATGCTAATTTTAATTGAGAGATTTTTTTTTGTCCTTTTGTTGCGTTTATCGCTGTTAGTTTTCCATGACATTGCACATTGTTATTATTTGTGCAGAGAGCAAATTCGACGTGTCACCATCGGTGCTAGTATAGGGTTGCCATAATTGTCGGACGACCGACCGGGACATCCCTCTCCCCTTTAACAATAGTTTTTTTTTTCAACAAAATAACAAGAGTTCATATTATAAACATTCATAGCTTTATTATAAAAACATTGCATAATCCTTTCACTAACTCAATGAAGTATGAAATATTTTAGAGGACCCAAAAAAACACCGTTAAGATCAATGGTGGATCATTCCCGAATTTTAAATCGACCCGGACAAATGACTGTCGGACAGGGACACTCGTACACAGACCTCAAAACCGGGACATATCCCGGTGTAGCGGGACGTATGCTAGTAGTACTCTCGAATAAGGAGGGAGCGGCAAGTTGCGTTGGACACACCAGTTCTCGTCTGATCACTGAAGTTAAGCAATGGCACCCCAGTTAGTACTGACATGGGTGGCCGCTTGGGAAAACTGGGTACCGCTAGTATCTGAAAATCGTTTCATTAGTGTAGTGACTGTGTAGTCCCTGCATCAGAACTACACAGTGGACGGGGCTCTAATGACCTTGTAGTTGAAGGGCCCTAAAACACAAACAAAACAAAAAATCTAAAGGCCCATGGATGGATTGTTAGCTCTTTTTTTAATTTCATACCCCCCCTTCCCCTCTCTTTCTCTGTCTCGCTTTTGGCTCTTCTTTGTAACTGTCTGACCAATCTTCTTCTTTAGTGACGTTGCTGTTCGGTCAGCTCAAGTGACCGCAGGCAACCCGAAAGAGAAAAAAAAAATGAGTTAAGGAAATAGAAAAGCGATGTATAAATAAATAGTCGGTAGAGGTCATCTCTTCAATTGACCCTTTGAGTGATGGATGGGAATGATGGTAAAACCCTACCCACTTTAATGCAGAAAATTATAGATGATAATCTTATTCTGGCGTTATCTAAGGCGGAACTCGTTGTTGTCTACCTTGTGTTATACATATGACATTTTTGTTGAATGTATCATTTCACGTTTTAACACTTTTTTTTTTCCAGAGTGCAGTTAACGGACAGGTGTCGTGAAAGGATTATAAATAGTATTTCGGCAGATTGGAAGACTATGGACAGGGGGTAGCGCGACGTGGACAATGTGGATTAAAGAGGAAGAGTGACCACTGGGGGGCCTCGGGAAGACTTGATAAAATGGCTGCCCAGCTTTAAGTCGTATGTATTGGCAGGGCCCGTTTGGAAGGAGGTATATAATTGTTGAAGGCCGTGACTTTTATAAGGGTCTTGTAAATAATGACCATGACTTTGGCAAGGTATAGCCGTTGTGTATTCAAGTCGTTTAGTGATGCTCCAGTTGAATCTTAATGTTTAATAGTTTTTTTTTCTCGCTCTCTCTCTTTTTCTGTTTCGTTAAATGAACCGCCAGTGGGCATATTGAAGTGCCTGAGCCTTGATGGTACCAATATCATTTCAATTGTGCAACTACTTATGAAAAGCGTTGTTTCCCTCCTTTCTTCTTTTTATTTACAGTTTTCTGCGAGGCGCCGTTTCTTTGTCTCATCGCGTGCAACAGTGCTCAATTAATTTAATGTGGTACCATTTGATTAAAAAATTGAGTGTCGAATTGAGCAGAACCACTCACTTCGCTTCTTTCCCCCCTTTCTCTTCTCTCTCTCATCCGACGTCCTGCTATCACTTTGTCCCACCTCAAGGCGGCCTTGGTGGATAAAACTAACAGAAAAAAATCTTCATATGGTTTGTAAATGATCTTAGATGGAGTAATACCTAATTTTTGTTTAGAGCTTAGAAGCTTCTAGTAATTTCTGGTTTTCATTTGTCATAGGGGGAAAACTTAACAAGAACTGAGTAAATAGCCTGTGGTGGGCGCAAAGGCCGGTACATTGATTTCCACGTACCGTGTTTGGGATGATGAAATCACCAACTAAAGATGATATAGCAAGGTGAGACCACTCTCTCTCACCCCAAAGAAGCCAACCCATCTTCGGTACAGTATCGAACCTAGAGCCACTGACGAAGTTACTGAGCGCCCTACTTACTGCGCCACTGAGGCGGGATAGTCGTTGGTACTAGGACGCACTGAGAAATTGTTGGACAGTATTTTTTACGTGGCTGGCTGCCGAACTAATACTCAGTGCGTCGCCGTGACTTGTTCTTTGGGATGAGGGCTTGGTTCTGTGGCGTCAGGGAGCGGCGAATTGCGTTGGAAACACCAGTTCTCGTCTGATCACTGAAGTTAAGCAGCGCAACCCCAGCTAGTACCGACATGGGTGGCCGCTTTGGAAAACTGGGTACTGCTAATACCCAAAAATCGTCGCATTAGTGTAGTGTCTGTGCAGTCTCTTTGACGGAACTATGCTGTGGACGGAGCTCTAATGACCTTGTAGTTGAAGGGCCCTAAAACACCAACAAACAAACAATCCGTGGTGTCAGGGAACGAGCCACGAGCTCCTTTATCTGGAAATTTTTGAACCAATCTCCGTGTAGAAAGGGTTATTTTCAGTGTAGCACTATCATCGTATGAACTCTCCTGCACGGTAGTCCACATTGGCTTTAATTTCATTTTCCATCTGGGACGGAAGGAAGGTGCGCTCGGGACTTTCCTCGAACCCTAGAGTTCAATAATAGAAGCCGGCTGTCCGCTTCGGGTACTGGACTCGAACCTGAAAATTTAATGCGTGTTCAGCCAAGTTGAGTTGGACACACCAGTTCCCGTGAGATCACTGAAGTTAAGCAGCGCAAGCCCGCATTAGTACCAACATGGGTGGTTGGAAAAGAGCTTTGGGTGCTGCAAATCGCCCCTCTCCTATTCTTCTTCACCTACCTCCTCATCTCCTGCGAGCAGCCTCCTAAGGGTTCGTCCTGTTATGGTTGCTTGGCTTACTCCCCCAACCCATGAAATTAATCCAGCATAGCGGGCCTAACCACTGCGCTGTAATGAAGGCCTATTGGTCTTTGGACGATCGCCGTTCATCGGGGAACAGCCTAGTTCCAGTACCCCAGCTGGGATTTTCACGAGTTTTGTGCAGCCAAGTTGCGTTGGACATACCAGTTCCCGTGAGATTACTGAAGTTAAGTAGCGCAAGCCCACGTCAATACCAACAAGGGTGGTTGGTAAAGAACGTTGGGTGCTGCAAATTTCCCATCTCCTTCATCCTCTTCCACTTACCTCCTCATCTCCCGCGAGCAGCCTCCTAAGGGTTCGTCCTGTTATGGCTGCTTGGCTTACTCCCCAACCCATGAAACTAATCCAGGTGTACACAACCCACCGAGTCACCAAGACAAACACCTGTAATTTAAAATGAGGATATACTGTAGAATGGGACGCCCGAAAATACCTCTTCATTTTCTTCCATCCCTTCCGCGACTATCTTCGTCGGGGGGTGTTTTTTTTTTGTTAACGTCGTCCTAAATTTTTTGACAAGAGTGCGAAATGGTTAGGACCTATTTATGAAATGCTGACGCTCTCAAAAAATAACTTGTCACGTAACGTGGCAAGAGTAAACTTAACGACAGTCGATGATATTTACCGATCAGTTTTTAGTACAGTTATTTGTGATTTATATGTTGTCTTCAACTGTCAAAGGCTCCAGGGTGATTACCTCTTAATTAATGAAACCTGCATGTGGGGTTACATAGGTGTCAACCTCCCCTACCCCCCCCTCCTTTGCCCCGTTCTCTCCCCTTTTCTCGCACATACCCTTGATGAGGTGTTTAATGACGTTGTAAAAAAACGTGGGTGTAGTGCTGCTGCTTCTTCTTCTTCAATTTCGAGTGGAGGGCAGGACCGGTGAAGGGCAGGGGGTCATGGTCGAACTGTAGGCGCGAAGAGGGTGACGGCGAGAGCACACCATGGACCTATTCACTCCCTACTTAATAGTGTCGAAATTTAATGTACGTATCTCTTATTACAGTAATTATCGTCCTTAGCCTACACAAAACCACGCATTCGGGACACTTACAGGCAGGCACCCTTAAAATAGGTGCAATCTTTTAATTGTTATTTATGAAAAAATGCAATTATTATTATTATTATAAAATATAATTGTAGTGACGTATTACTTTGATTTGCTTGTTTAGGCTGCTGTTGATGATTCCTCTTCCGCCCCTACAAATTGCTATGATATGAGTGCCATTTTGGGGGACTACATCCGGACGTCCCATTCCTGTCTTCATCACTCTCTTACTCTTTCAAATTTGAAATACAGGTTTGTTGTTGTTGTTGTTATGAAACGTGAAATTGCCTGCAATCGACTCTCAATCGATACTGCAATTTGCAGAGGGTATTTGCAGCCTCACTGGTTTGCCCCCCCCCCTCCCCTGCACTGTGGTGGCCGCCAACTGGTACGGCCGCATTCTGCAGAGGACGTCTACTACAATTAATGGGTAATTGGGTATAATTTTAGTATTAATTATTAATATATATTTGGCACCTTATCTTCTCACTTATTATGCCTGTTGACTCATTCCTATGTGGGACGGATCCATAATTTAGATGTTTTAAAAATGTTAGTGGGTGACATGATAAGCTTTTGACGTATCCATGGTGAAAGTTCTCAACACTGAGGTTTACCTTATCTGGGTTTCACCCCGTGTCACTTTTCAGCCCTTCCACACCACCATCGCCTCTATCGCTTTATCTGTGCGGGGCGAGGGTCCCCTGTAGTTTTGGCACACGTACCATTTAGGTTTTTTTTTAGAGAATGCACCTCATTTAATTGCTACATTGCAAATTATATCTATTGTTGTGAAGGTTGGGGGGCCCAATACCTACGCACGCCTTTGGCAGTTGTTTGATTGCCATTAAGAAACTTTTTTTTTATCGCACTTATTTTGGTTGATTATTAAAGGAGGGACTCTGTGCTCACCCTAATTATTCCTAACTCTTTTCCTGCCTATGGCAGAGTAGGGTTCCCATTTGTCCTAAGGAATTGTTGGATGGTATTTTCGCCAGTCAGCTGTTGGCCTGAGGTTACACGGGAGCGGCTGTATTGCGTTGGACACACCAATTCTCGTCTGATCCCTGAAGTTAAGCAACGCAACCCCAGCTAGTACTAGCATGGGTGACAGCTTGGGAACACTGGGTACTGCTAATATCGTCGTCACAGCGTAGTGTCTGGGCAGACTATGAATTAGAACTACGCAGTGGACGGGGCTGTAATGACCGTTGTAGTTGAAGGGCCCTAAAACACTAAACGAAACGAAATAATACAGGACCGAGGTGGGTTGGCTTATTTCGGGCGATAGAAAAGCCCCGAGTAAAACCGAGTTCCCGTGTGGTGTACGATGGCATTTGCACGTCAAAGAACCCTCTCTACTATGCAACGGGTAGATGAGGCAAAATTGCGGCCAAGTTGCGTTGGACACACCAGTTCTCATGAGATCACTGAAGTTAAGCAACGCAAACCCACGTTAGTACCAACATGGGTGGTTGGTAGGGAACATTGGGTGGTGCAAATTTCCCCTCTCCTACATCCCCTACACCTACCTCCTCCTAACCAGCCAGCAGCCTCCTAAAGGTTCTGCCTGTTATGGCTGCTTGACTTACTCCCCAACCCATTAGCGTAACATAGTCTGGAACCCTCGCCCTGGCGTCGGTGGATTGCCCCATGGAACAGTAGACCGACGATAAGTTAGCATAGGAGTTGCAGCTTTGGTCAGCAACCGACTGTGGAAAAACACTGTCCAATATATCGCCCTTGTGTCTATTAGGAGGGAGAAGATTAGTACCAGACCCTGCCATAGGCGGGAAAACGGTTAGGAGTAGGAGTTTACAAAAAAAGGGTTCGCCACGGTAGGTCACTGGCTTTATTTCATTTTCGGGACTTAAGGAAAAAAAAGCACTTGGGGCTTGCCTCCTCTCCTTTAGGGGGAGAGGCTGTTTTGCGTTGGACACACCAATTTTCGTCTGATCACTGAAGTTAATCCACGCGACCCAAGCTAGTACTGACGTGGGTGGCCGCTTGGGAAAACTGGGTACCGCCAATACCCAAAAAATCTTCGCATTAACGTAGTGTCTGTGCAGTCTTTGCATTAGATCTACGCAGTGGCCGGGGCTCTAATGACCTTGTAGTTGAAGGGCCCTAAAAGGCCAACAACCGTCCCATTTGCTCGAGATGCATTAGTAGTCCACCTCATTAGACCCTTTCTAGGACTGCTATCATAAGAGGGAAGTGGTTAGCTGTCATTGACAGCAATCTCATTTCTACTGTTTTCTTCTGTCCCATTCTGGAATGTCTCCAAAAATGACTACTATACTCTTGTGTCCGCCGGTGACCGGCCACACAAATTTCGATTGTGTGTAAGGTCAAGGGAGTGACAGTGGTCAGAGTGTGATCACGTGATCCGTTCGGGAGAATATACTGTAAATATTTTAATGATTATTTTTTTCTCTTACAGGAAGAAAAAGGGGTGAAGCTGGACAATTCATATTCGTGTTATTATTTTGGGCCACGGACCTTGGTGTGGATTGAAATGCAATCACAGTTACCTTGATGGTGACGAGATTGATGGCTGATGTTAACTACAATCTAGAATTGGCAATCGGATATGAATTTTAAATATGTAAGGTGGGCTGTGGGTGTCGGAATTGTACCTACCACACATGGTTGGGGGTGTCCTATTAAGATTCATGGTGGACATGGTGGACACCCGTGTTTTTATGCATCTTAGGAATTGAAGGCTTTTGTAATTGCGTGTGATGTCTCCGACTGGTAGCGAGCTCATTTTTGTGTTGTGTGCCATTGGGTGCAGATTCGACCCTCCATGGAAGCAATGGTGCTACTCATTAGTCCCGTGATTAGCCCGTCCTGTTTACGGACATAGGGTACAGTCCAATTCTGGGTCTATATTGACATTAGCCAGCACTTGTCAGCTCGTAATCCTTGGAAGCCTAAGGGCTACTAAGAAGGTTTGGCCACCGAAACGGAGTGGACTTTAGAGGAGGCCTGGTTCTCAAGGTTGAATCCTCCTACGAAAACCAGAGTTTCCACATTGCGAAATGTTGTTGCGCTGCACCCTTGTGTGTCCAACAGACTCCTGGGATCATCAACGTAATTATGCACTTCTGGGTTCCTTCTGTGCCCACCCCGTCGCCGTGCTTTATGGATGCTGCAAGTTTTTGGCTAATTTAAATTCTTGCAATGTATCATCATCATCACCTTAAGTAGAAGAGGGCAATGCCTTAAGTTGGTGAAAGGCACATTCAGGTCCAACCATCCCAGTTCAGGGTTGACCCTGTGCCTACGGGATTAATTTAATAGCTGATTTAGCACCTTAGTTGTTTGGGGCAAGTTATGTAACGTCGACCTGTCTACCTTGGAGGGGTTTTCATATACCTTGGTACCTGATACGTAATAATGACGAGCGACTTATTGCGTTGGACACACCAGTTCTCGTCTGATGACTGAAGTTAAGCAACGCAACCCCAGCTAGTACTGACATGGGTGGCTGTTTGGGAAAACTGGGTACCGCTAGTATCCAAAAATCGTCGCATTAGTGTAGTGTCTGTGTAGTCCCTGCATCAGAACTACACAGTGGACGGGGTTCTAATGACCTTGTAGTTGAAGGGCCCTAAAACACCAACAAAAAAGTAATAATGACGTCACCGTACGCGTTACGGGACGTTCCCAAACGGGATGAAAAAGCCAATCCATTGGGGCTCGTTATATATATATATTTTCCGTCTCGTCCCATCCCGTTCCTTTTTTTTGTTGTTTGTTGAAGTTTAAGGTCCCGTCAACTACGAGGTCATTAGAGACCCGTCCACTGCATAGTTCTATTGCATACACTGCACAGACACTACACTAATGCGACGATTATTGGGTATTAGCAGTACCCAGCTTTCCCGAGCGACCACCCATGTCAGTACTCACTGGGCTTGCGTTGCTTAACTTGAGTGATCAGACGAGAGCTGGTGTGTCCAATGCAACTCGCCGCTCCCCATCCCGTTCCTGAAAGCAGGTCAGAGTTGAACCTACTACTCCTATTAGTAGTTATGCAACCGTTTTGTAGGAGGAGACCTATACCTATTTTGACCTTGTTTTTTTTTTTTGGACAGGTGTCGGGATGATAGTGATAATGATGATGACGACACTCGCTGTAACCCTGTCGTCTCTGTGCCCTGTATTCCACCGGGTAATTCCATAGGTAGAGTAGCATCGTGTTGTAATAGCCCGTTGCAAATCCTATTAACCCTTTTTTTTTTTTATTTTTCTCGATATTGCGTCGTCGTCGCTCGGTTATTATATCTGTGAGATTTCATGGGAGAGGTGAGGGGGTCGAGGGAGGGCCCGGTGGTGTTGTTTTTAAGATAATCTGAAATTGCCACATCTGCATACGTTTGACAGCGGTGCTTTTTTTTTTTTTATGCGCTGACGTCATTCGTCACTTTGTCTTGACACTGAAAAATAGTCTTTGGTGAGTCACATCTTTGTGCTGTGTCGTCCTGTTTAATTGACCATCTATAAAATTTCGAAGGACACTCTTCAGTTATTACTAGTTCAAAATTGAAGATCCGTAAACTCCTATTACAGTACTATGCTTCACTAGTAAAAATTGTTGACTTAAGTGTAGGAACTAGTTATCACTTACTATTTTTAGTAGTTATAGATGTACAGGTAAACCCGCCGCGGTGGCGTACTACGCCAGTAGTTCTAGGTTCGATACTGGACCGTGGTTTGATTAGTTTGTGGGTTGGGGTGTAAGCCAGGCAGCCATAACAGGTTAACCCCTTTAGGAGGCTGCCCACAGGAGATGAGGAGGTAGGTGAAAGGAGGAGGAAGAGGGTTGATTTGCAGCACCCAACGTTCTGTACCAACCACCCAAGTTGGTATTGACGTGGGTGTGCGCTGCTTAACTTCAGTGATCTAACGGGAACTGGTGTGTCCAACGCAACTTGGCCGCACTTCTTTCGGGCGAGAGAGAGAAGCTGCGAGTGTGCCTTCTTTCGGATGAGACCGGTGTGGGTGTACGATGTCACTTGCACGTAAAAGAACCCTCTCTACTACGCAACGGGTAGATGAGGCAAAATTTCCAGGTGTAGGAGCTCGCCCCCTCCCCCTGGCGTCGGTAGCATTCCCGAACGAACACTAGACCGACGATAAATAAGCGTAGGGGTGCAGCTTTGGCCGGCAACCGGCTGCAGAAAAAACTATGTCCAATATATCACCCCCTGTGTCCATTCAGAGGGACAAATGGGTACCCGACCCTGCCATAGGCGGGAAAAGGGTTAGGAGTTGCTTTTATAGATGTACAGGTAAACCCGCCGCGGTGGTGTACTACGCCAGTAGTTCTAGGTTCGATACTGGGTCGTGGTGGGTCGGCTTCTTTCGGGCGAGAGAGAGAGAAACCGCGAGTGTGCCTTCTTTCGGATGAGAAGTAAAACCGAGGTCCCGTGTGGGTGTACGATGGCGCTTGCACGTAAAAGAACCCTCTCTACAACGCAACGGGTAGATGAGGCAAAAATTTCCAGGTGTAGGAGCTCGCCCCCCTCCCCCTGGCGTCGGTAGCATTCCCCAACGAACACTAGACCGACCATAAATAAGCGTAGGGGTGCAGCTTTGGCCGGCAACCGGCTGCAGAAAAAACTATGTCCAATATATCGCCCTTGTGTCCATTCAGAGGGACAAATGGGTACCCGACCCTGCCATAGGCGGGAAAAGGGTTAGGAGTTGCTATAGATGTACAGATGTATAGATGTACAGGTAGTGGGGTAAACCAGCATTCCCCCCATTCCCAGCTGCCACCCATGTCAGTACTAACAGGGGTTGCGCTGCTTAACTTCAGTGATCAGACGAGAACTGGTGTGTGCAACGCAATTCGCCGCTCCCGTCCCCAGCCAGAGCCATCTCTTCTAGAGAAGGGACTACTCTTAGATTAGGAACGTGGAATGTGGGGGGAGCCTTACAGGACTTGGGATCAGGTTTTGCGTAAGGATATGGTAGTGTGTGTGGGGTGGACGGGGACCTGGTGGGAGATAGGCGGGAGTGGAGTGCTAGAACCCGCTGACCCGACCCTACCAAAGGCGGGATGAGGATATGACGATGATAATGATGATAATGTACAGGTACCCTATGGGGTAAGCCGGTATCCCCTCACAGACAACCCGGCCAATATTTCTGCGGGTTCCAGACTCCTGGCTGGGCGCCCCTCCCCCCAGTCTGAGCAGTCTTATCTAGAGAAGGGTCCACTCTTAGATTAGGGTTTCTTCGTTCGTTTGTTGGTGTTTTTTCGGACCCTTCAACCACAGGGGCCTTCAGCTCTAATGACCTTTTAATTGAAGGGCCCTAAAACACCAACAATAACAACAAGGGGGCCAAGCAGCCATACGGGCCGGACCCTGCGGAGGCTGCTCACGGGTGAGGGGAAAATTAACAGTACCCAGTGTTCTGTGGTATTAGGCTGCCGGCTGCATAAAGATAGTTTATTCGTCAGCTCCAATAGAACAAATGATTACCGTTGACTCTGCCATAGGCGGGTAGAGGGTTTGGGGCGTTGATTTATATCTAAGGTGTGTGTGTGTGTGTGTGAGCGTGGACAGTAGGTGAGTGAGTGACCGGTAGGGTGCCTGTCTAATTTTTGATACCATGGTTGAAGGTTCGATCCTGGCTGAAACGAAATGAGAGGGCGAGAAGCACCATGTGTGTTCAACCTCTGTCCGTGGTTAGAAAGAAGCATGGGTGTCCCGAGATGGACGGTGCAAACGGGGTACTTACCTCTTGGGATCGAAAAACAGAGAAATTGGGCTGAAAAAAATGTATGCCTTCGGATACACACCTGTCCCATTCGTGGAACATTGTCCTCCTCCTCGCCTGGAACATCGTCTCCAAGCTTTGCCTTCCCTCCTTGAGTGAAAGGGAAGTGGTGAACTCTCTGTAAATGTTGATCCCTCTCCCCTTACGTATCGTCCAGGATCAGTACCCACAAACTCAAGCTACGATTGAGCCAATGAGACGAGTACAAAATACTGAGGTGTAACCACTTGCCCCCTTCCCCAATTCTCTCTCTTCTCCTCTCATGTCCGTAAGTAGTTGTTGAAGAGCTGAGAGGTCGACACTAAATTCCTCAATAAGCAAACGACCTTCAGATCCTGATTTTTACCTTATTTAGATGTTTAGGATTCCTTTTTTTTGCGAGCCATGGGGCATAGTACATGCCCTGTCCCACAACCACCATTAGGGGACCCTTACTTTGCTTCCTGTGGGACAAAGAGGGGGGGCGAACCTGCGAGGTAACCGTACTTTCTCTACTATTGCAATGTGACGCTGTTTTACATTGTAGTTGGATGGGGTATACTGTGTATGTATAATTTTTGTTGTTGGACTGAGAATAACCTTTGGTCACCCACAGGAAGTGAGCGGGAGGGTGACAGGTTGCCAAAATTTTCATAAAATTAGGAAGATATGTTTTGTATTGTCATTTAGATTAATTTTTTCTTGTAAAGGTAGGGGTTTTTTTTTTCTTGAAATTTGGATAAGAAATGTTGTCGTTTCCTGATTTTTTTTTCTCATCATGTATTAACTCTTTTTCGTTGCTCTCAAGGTGGCCGACCACAAGAAGTCCAAAAGTTGTCGATTATCCTCCACCTCTTCTTCCTCCTGGTGCCTACAGCCTGGCCCTCAGCTCGTCAGCGGTCAATGCTCTCCTGTCTCTCGACACACAGGTTACGTATAAAAATTTCAAGAGAGAGAGAGAGTTGAAAGTAAATGAATTTCACGTTTAAATTATCATAAACTCGGCCCGTCATCCAGACATTTCGGAATGTTGGACCGGTTTTATTTAAGCATCTTCTCTTTCAAGAATGGTGTGCTCCTCTCACCCTCTTAATCTAGTAAGTGGTCATCTAATTTTAGGAGGACTTGTTTGGCGACTCTCTCTCTCTCTCGCTCTCTTTCTTTACAAATATATCTCTTCTCTCTCTCCCCTCTCTTCCCTTCAACTATTTTCTTCTCTCTCTCTCTCTGCCCTCCCTCCCCAACTTGTCCCGACCACTTTTCCTCTCCCCCCCCTCCACCTCCACTCTCTCCCTCTCTGACAAGTTATCAGGCCCATTGACCCATTGATATTTGTCTCATTGCAGGTCCGAAGAGGAATGCGGTTGAAGAGTTATTAGTGACCAGTGGATGAAGGTGGATTTCTTTTGCTGGTATGTCATTTCCCTCGGGTATTAACTTTTTCTCTTCAGTCCTGGGCCACTACCACCCCTTTGAATGACTGACCACTGTCGCCAGTTGTCATTCGTCCCGGGATGTTGTTAGTAGTTGCTGCACCTCTCCTCCTGCTTTGTGTCTGGTCTCGTGTGTTTGCGATTTAGATGTCGTTTCACATCTGACATTCAAACTGCATCACTTGGGGCGGAGTATTTTTACTTGCCCCCCCTCCCTCCCTTCTCCCCCCGGTCCTTTTTATGACTTTGTTAAAACGACTTGCTTTAACCATGTTTCAGTTTTGTTTTTTTTTTTTACTTTTCGGTTGTTGTTAGGAATCAGTCAGGGTCTAGGTGAGCAACCAGTGGCACCATCTCGTGCCTTGCCCCAATCTCTTTCTGGTTGTTGTTATTGTTGTTGGTGGCAGCGGTGTGCGTGCGACACAATGTGGGCGACGACGTTGAATTGGTGGTTTTCTTGCAAATCGTACTTGTGTCAGGCCTTGACTATTTTTCATTATCGTGTTAACTGATTTGCCTGCCCATGGCAGGGTCGGGCCCTCATGTTTGCCCCCATCCCACGGCACACACTTGGCAAACTATTGAACTGGCTGATCGCCGACCATTAATGCGTATAATACTTTTCTGAGCGGCTGTATTGCTTTGGACGCACCAGTTCTTTGTCTGATCACTGAAGTTAAGCACTGCAAATCCCAGCTAGTACTAATATGGATGACCGCTTGGGAACGCTGGATATTGCTAGTACCCAAATAATGACGTCCCGACGTAGTGTCTGTGCAGACTCTGCATGGGAACTACGCAGTGGACGGGGGACTAAGGAGCGGCGAATTGCGTTGGACACACCAGTTCTTAGTCTGATCACTGAAGTTAAGCACCGCAACCCCAGCTAGTACTGACGTGGGTGGCCACTTGGGAAAACTGGGTACTGCTAATACCCCCCCCCCCCAAAAAAAAATCATCGCATTAGTGTAGTGTCTGTGCAGTCTCTGCATAAGAACTATGCTGTGGACGGGGCTCTAATGGCCTTGTAGTTGAAGGGCTCTAAAACACCAACAAAAAAAAAAAGACGGGGGACTAATGACCATCGTAGTTGTAGGGCTCCTTCAAACAGCAACGAAACGAAAATTGTAATCCTTTCCCCACCCTACCCTTTCCCTTAGCCCAAAGCAACTCCTAACTCTTTCCACTCCCCCAAAGCAGCTCCTAACTCTTTCCCTATCTATGGCAGGGTCGGGTACCCATCTCAGGTACACAAGGGTGATCTGTTGGACGGTTGTTTTTCCGCAGCCGGTTGCCGACCATAAATGCAACCCCCTATGGTTATTGATTGGCGGTCTACTGTTAGTTGGGGGCACTGGACACACCGGTTCTCGTCAGATCACTGAAGTTAAGCAACGTAACTCCAGCTAGTACTGGCATGGATGACCACTTGGGAACACTGGGTACTGCTAATACCGAAAAAATCGTCGTGACAGCGTAGTGTCTGTGAAGGGCCCTAAAACACCAACGAAATGAAAAAAAAAACGTTGGGGGCACTCCCCCGAGCTCCTACCCTGCCTCATCTACCCTTTGCCTAGTAGAGAGGATTCGTCTACGTGCAATTGCCATCATACACCACACGGGGCCCACGGTTTACCTCTCATCAGAAGAAAGGCACACTCGGGACCTCTCTTTCGCCCGAAAGAAGCAAGCCTACCTTGATCAAGTATCGAAACTGAAACCACTGACTCTATCTCCTGTGCCACCGAGGCGGGTTAACCTGTGGAACTTCATGATCCACTTCCATGGGTGGGCTCATCTTAACTGGGTCCATGAGTGGCCTGATCATACCTATTATTTGGCGTAGGTTCCTATCGTATCCTGGAGAAAGGGTTCTTTGACATTAGAATAACTTCCTACTATCTTAAGATGAAGGACACGTCTGTTATTTTCGGACGGAAGGTGTGGCAATGTCCAAAAAAAGGATACAATCAACTCTGGTCAGGGCCGAATCCGGGCAGTTGAAACCAGCTGCAAGTTTTGGAACCAGAAGTGGCTCGTGAGGGAGGGGCACTCATTAGAATTAGTTTCGATTCTGTACTTCCTCCTCCTTTTTCTCGCCCACACATTGAGAGAGGAGACAGTTTGCTGTCCTACACGTGGTCCACTCTGGTCAGTCGTGAGGCGTGGTGATGCGTTCGCGCGATGCAGGCACGTCGCTGTCCACTCTTGTGCCAACTGAGGTGTGTGTGTGTGCGCGCACATATGGGTCAGGTTCGAAATGGGTGACTTTGCCTACCTTACTTTTCTCCCAGTTCCCTTCTCTAAGTAGTTCTTGTCCACTTAATGGACACGACTTTGACCACCCTGTTACCCTGCACTGCACCCCCATTGTTCCACTGCTCTAAATAAATGCTCCCCCTCGTCGACGCTTTCGCTGTCGATTTTAGACACCTTTGGTACAAGCATGCAACTGATTGATGTCACCGGACGATCGGCACTGCGTTATTTGGCCCACTGGTGAAGGGCCTGGGGTTCGCCACAACAGACAGGGGTGAGAGGGGAGGGTGTCCTAACCTAAAACTTAAATTTCATTTTTATGTCATATCTTTAGAGTGACATGAAAGGACAATGTTGCTGTGAGCGTGTAATGTTTATTTTTTTTCGGCGAGGCCAACCTGGTTAAAAGAGGTCACCGCATAACTGGGAGGGAGGAAGGGGGGGGGTAAGGCAAGATTAAGTACTCTGTGTGGTCAAGATTAATTATTACTACTAACCTTCACCATGAAAGGGGTGAAAGTGTTTGGAATACAAATAAAGAACTGACCAAGAACTCATTATCAGGAGTGACATAGTGAATCTTACGAAATCCTTTGACTAATGGTCATCTTTTCGGTTTCCCTTCCCTTCCCCCGTCCTCCAATGTCCAGTCTCTCTGTCTTTGAGAACTACACCAACCCTAAAATCTCTAAAACTACTCCTGACCCGTTTTCCGCCTTCGGCAGGGTCGGGTACCCATCTTGTCCCTCTGAATGAACACGTGGATGATATAGTGGACGGTGTTTATCTGCAGCCGGTTGCTGACCAAAGCTGCAACCCCTATGCTTATTTATTGCCGGTCTGCTGTAGGTTGGGGCAGTAGCGTCGCTACTGTCACATGGTGTCACCCCCCCTCTCCCGAAGAAAAGCCGCTTCTTCTGCTTTGGTGTCACCCCATTTGTCATGGTGCGGCCCGCACTCCCCGCACCCCCGTAGTGACGCCACTGGGTTGGGGCACTCCACCGACACAAGAGTCCCAGCTTGTACACCTGGGAATTTTGCCTCTCAACTACCCGTTGCATAGGAGATGGGGCAGTGGGGGAGCGGTAAATTGCTTTGGACACACCCAGTTCTCGTCTGATCACTGAAGTTAAGCAGCGCAACCCCAGCTAGTACTGACATGGGTG
>JAAFCE010008823.1:0-31503 GCA_013389805.1 Trigoniulus corallinus
AATATTGCCTCATCTGCCCGTTGCGTAGTAGAGAGGGTTCTCTTATGTGCTAATGCCATCGTACACCACACGGGACCTCGGGTTTACTTCTCATTTACTTCTCAGGCGCATTCGGGCCCAGTCCCTCTGTCTCTCGTCCGAAAGAAGCCAACCCACCTCGGTCCAGTATCGAACCTAGGATTAGTGATGCAGTTACCGAGCGTGCTACCCACTGCGCCACCGAGGCGGGTTTAGCTTGTCCTAATGTTGAATGCAAAATTTACCTTCCCTAAATTAAAGAAAATGAAAAACGGTTCAGGTCTGAACTTTTCAGTTAGATTCTGCCACTTTCTTTGCACTTGAGCAAAAATAATTTGTTGATTATAGGGTAGAAATGACCAAGTTGACCATGCATACATTTTCATTTGTTGTTGTTGTTTGTTGGTGTTTTAGGGCCATTCAACTACAAGGGTCATTAGAGCCGCGTCCACAGCATAGTTCTTATGCAGAGACTGCACAGACACTACACTAATGCGACGACTTTTGGGTATTAGCAGTACCCAGTTTTCCCAAGCGGCCACCCATGTCACTATTAGCTGGGATAGCGCTGCTTAACTTCAGTGATCAGACGAGAACTGGTCGTACATTTTGAGCAAAACTGACAACTACAGTAGTTCTGCAAGCATCACTTTTAATTAAACAAGAAACAAGATACGATTGTAGATAATGCCGTCCAAAGACCAAATGGTATTTTGTCAAATAGTTATGCATAACCTTTAGCCCCCATCGTTTAACACAAGACCTTTTATAGCAATTCATGCAGGTCATATGTAAATTGTTTGGGCTGCCACTTTAGATAACAAATTCCAGACTAATGAGGTAAAAGAATAAACATCCCAGTAATATGAACCTTTGGGAACGAACCAAAAATGGTGTCAAACTTTCTTTAAACAATTTTACTTCATTTTTGAACTATAACCAACCACATGGCGACGGTCTCTTTTCTGGGTCCCCTCTTTTCTACAGCCGGATATCCCAAATTTGGTTTCAGTAATTTTTCTGCTTGAAATTTACTAAAAGTAACCGTTTCAAAGCCTTTGAACCGTTGATTTTCTGAGAATGGGGTATAACATTTGGGAAACACATGTTTGAAACTATTTTTTAACACAGAATGAATTTTAAAAATAAATTCAAGTGTGTCTTTTGCAGGTCAGTGACGAGGTTGACATCACAAAGATGTACTTTAGACATCCCAATGAGGGAGTCCTTCATTGAGTTTTGGGGATTAGTTTATGTTGGTGGGGTAGGTTTTTTTGAATGACGAGGGTGCATTCCTTCCTATACATAAATGTTATAGGAGAGAGAGAGAAAAAAAATCTCACACACAAGGTTACATACCTGCCCAAAACCCTGAAGGGTTATACACCCATTAAACCACTTTTGTATACAGTTGGCGCTACAGATATAGGTAAGCATACTTTTAAAATAATATTTTTGAAATTCAATGTCTGTGAATCCTTCAGATGTATTAATTTAAAATGAAAAAAAGACAGTAAAATATGCTATAATATTTTTTTTTTATAGCGAGAGAAGAAAAGAGGCATGATATACTCACAAAAATACTTTTGTAGGTCTTTCCATAATAAGCGTAAGGAACTTTCAGAGCGATTTCTTGGGAACTAGCGTCGTCCACTTTTCCAGATAAACTATTGTCTCCAATTCCATAAGTAAAAAAATCGTCTTTAGCAATTTGAGTACTAAATTGAAATAATGTAAAACTGAAGTAAAGAAAAAGGACTGGGTTAAATTGCTTTCTCCCAGTTAAAATTATCATTTTTTTTTAACTAATCTTAGTAGCACTGAAACTGAAAAATAACTGTGATGAATAACTTCAAAATATTGGCAGAATAATAATAATAATAATAGCGTTTTAAAGTGACTCAAGATGTGTGTAGACAGACCATCCTTGTTTGTGTCAAATGAAATACACATCTCAAAGTCCTTAACCAAAGTGTGTACAATTCCAAAGAACTCTTAAATCCTATTGGCTCATCTGCTCAACTTCTTTGACACTCATCACAAAAATAAATCACACAAATGTCTTTTTTAAATATTAAATCCATTGTATTGTGTAAAACTTCTTACGCACAATTAAAGGAATAAATGAGACTGATTATACAAAACATTTCAGTTGCCTTTGATTAACAGTATTCCTGAGCAGAAAAAAAATTTGTGTATATATTTCTGGAATTAATTCACTTTTAAATGAAACTCCCCCATCTGAAATCATTTAAAAGCATTTATTTAATAATACTGGTAAATAGCCCATATCACAAGATGAAATATAACTCAGATCTGAGAAGAAAATACGTAGTTGAATAATGACGAGGGCTCAATTGCTTCAATCTTCGCCTTTATCATAAGCCAAATTAGGCGATAGCCATTTCTCAATTTCAGAAATGTCGACGTGTTTCCGCATGGCATAATCTTCAACCTGTAACACATTAAAAAGTATTTTTCATTACTTGATTTTATTCCTTTAAAATTATTGTAGGTGGCAGATGTTAATCATATTTCAACAATCATGAATGAATGAATCACTGGGGGAGCGGCGAATTGCGTTGGACACACCACTTCTCTCTCGTCCGATCACTGAAGTGAAGCAACGCAACCCCAGCAAGTACTGACATGGGTGGCGGCTTGGGAAAACCTGGATACTGCTAATACCCAAAAATCGTCGCATTAGTGTAGTGTCTTTGCATTTCCACTTCTGTTTCGGGCAAGAGCTGGGTCACTGGAGACGAAACAGAGGATGGCAAAGATCACATTTGGAGAGGAGGGCTGTGGATTGTGTGGGGATCGAGTGGAGGATGTCAGGCATGTGATCCTGGCCTGTCCAGCGCTGGACCACTGCAGGAGGGGTTGGGGAACCCCCCACATTGGAAGAGGTGCTGGGGGTGATGGGATCTGGGGTGGAGCGGCTGGAATCGGTGCGAAAGGCAAAGGTGTTGCTCGGGTGCTGGTGGAGATCTAGGCATATGGGTCTAGCATGAAAAATCTCACTAGCAAGGAATCCGTCACAAAGGATTACGCAGTGGACGGGGCTGTAATGACCTCTTAGTTGAAGGGCCCTAAAACTCCAACCAACAATGAATCACTCACCTGTTCTTTACTAATTTTTCCCAACGAAAAATACGTTGATTTTGGATGGGCGAAATACAATCCTGAAACTGATGAAGCCGGATCCATAGCTAATGAATCTGTCAATTTAATGCCTGTTGTGCTTTCAGTGTTCATCAAGTTCCACATAGTCAATTTTTCAGTATGATCTGGCTGAGTTGGATAACCAGGAGCTGGTCGGATTCCCTGAGTAAAACAACCAAGCAAACTTAACAGATATTTGGACAGTAAATCAAGCATGTAAAGAAGGCTGGAAACAAACCAAAATGTGAATTCTTAAAACAGGTAGCTTTTACACAGACATTTTAAGACAGAGTGTCGAGTTAGTTACACGTGAAATTTCTTAATTGGGAAGTAGGCAATGTACCTTATATTTCAGTTTGAAAAGATCACTCGCATTAAAAGATTCCTCTGACGCATAACCCCACAGCTCACATCTCACTCTTCCATGCAATTCCTCAGCAAATGCCTGAAGTTAATGCAAATCTAGTTAACCAATAATTTATTATTTTATTACGAAACTTTAGATGTCTAACTTCTGCCAAACGATCCGCCAATGCTTTCACCATAATCACCGAATAGTCATCAAATTGTTCTTCATATCTAAGAAATACAATGAAAACTAATAAAATACTTACAATAAATAGTTCAAAACTGTTATTGTTTCAACAAAAATTACTTTTTGCATAACTTCTGAACTCCAAAACCTGTGCTGACAGCAAACAAGCCAATATAATCTGGTATTTCTGAAGTTATAGGTGCAATAAAATCCGACAGGCAATAATAAGGGTCATCCGACGAAGAATCCTTTTCTGCCTTTATCACAAATAGATATTTAGATTGGATACTTACTAGTTGTTACTAACTTGTTAGCTACTAGCTAGGTTGGCTACTAACTTGTTGCCGCAAACCGTGAAGAATGGCCACAGGTTGTCCACGAGGAAAACAATCATCAGTGAACAAATAAATATCGTCTTCGACACTGTTGGCAGAAAAGAAAGAAATAGTCCCTCTTGCCTCCAAGAGTTCTTCGTTAATTATATTATTTAGTATTTGTTGCGCATCATCATATAATTTCTTCGCTTCAGAACCTAAATTATATGATGAAAAACAAATCAACAATAATGTAATTCTATGATTAAACGAAAATTGGCAATGAGAAGAACTGCAACAACATACCAACTGTTTGATCTTTAAAAATGTTTGGGAATCCCCGGTTAGGATATTTCCCCCTTAATTGCCAAACATCAAAAAATGGTTTCCAATCAATAAATGGGACCACGCGTTTCAAGTCGTAATGCTCATAAACCTTTGTACCTAAATACGTTGGTTTTACTGAAAGTATTGAACAGCAATTACAAAACTAATATCTTCCTATAAACATATACAAATGACACCCAACGCTTGACTGAAAGGCAGCAACCAAGCTTAAACGATTTTAAAATCACCTGGACGAGGACTACCAAACCAATCCCAGACAAATCGATTTTTTCTTGCAACTTGCAAAGGTACGTAATTTCTTTCCAATAATGAATCGTAATAATCCATTCTAATTTCATCATATTCTTCATTAACATCTTGCAGAAATTCTTGGCGATTCTTTGAATCCAACAGTGAAGAACACTAGATGAAAATAATAAAATACTCAACAAAGATCAACTGTCGAAATATAGAAGGTAAATAATAAGTTATTAAAGAGTTTTTCATACAACAACTACACTTTTCGAAGCATCAAGGACATGAATTGTCGGCTGAGAATATTTCGGTGCTATCTTAACAGCAGTGTGAGTTTTAGACGTTGTTGCACCACCAATTAATAATGGGATTTGCATATTCAATCTTTCCATTTCTTTAGCCACGAAAATCATCTCGTCTAATGATGGTGTTATTAAGCCTGACAGACCTACAATATCTATAAAAAAAAGGGGGGGAATGACATCCTCTTTGTCAGTATAAGGCTTCCGAATCAGGGCATTATCTCGTGTGACAAGTTTTACCAGCTTGATTAGCCACTGCAGCCTGCAGGATTTTATCACAAGGTGTCATGACTCCTAAGTCGATTACTTTGTAATTATTACAGGCTAAAACAACAGCCACGATATTTTTTCCAATATCGTGTACATCTCCTTTAACAGTAGCCAATATCACAGTCCCAACGTGATGATCCTGTAATTTTTCTAGTATTAGTTTAAAAGTAACCAATAATTATAATAGTATAAAGAATAAACCATCTATCGCCATACTACAACATTTACCTTTCCTTGAATTCCTAGAGTTGCAAACTGTTCGTCCTTTTCTTTTTCCATGAAAGGAATGAGATGGGCTACAGCTTTCTTCATTACTCTGGCAGATTTGATAACTTGTGGTAAAAACATTTTACCAGCACCAAACAAATCGCCCACCACATTCATACCCTAATAATTTATGATTATTATAAAATATAATGGTTAAATTGCTGAATGTCCTGTTGTCTGTATTTTATATTCAAGTCTAACCTTCATCAGAGGACCTTCAATGATGTTCAAAGGCCTTGGATATTTCTCTGTAGCAAGTCTGGCTTCTTCAGTATCAGTTACCACAAATTGATCGATGCCCTATTAAATTATAATTTATAGTACGATTACAGTTTACGGATTATTTTTATCACTATTCTTAATCGTTAAATTTATACCTTAACTAATGCATATTCCAAGCGCTCCTCCACTGGCTTTGATCTCCATTCCTCACTCTTTTTATTAACAGCTGATGATTGTTTACCAAATGTCTAATTTTCATAAAACATTTAACTAAAAAAGTAATTCATTAAAAAATAACAGGGTATTTATAGGTAGGTGTAATCAGATATTTATACATTAGCATATTCCAAGAGCTTTTCAGTGGAGTCCTCATTCTTGTTCCATAACACGTCTTCACATAAGCGTAATAAGGTAGGTTCAATATCGTCATACAGTGGTAAACAACCAGCGTTTACAATTCCCATATCCATCCCGTTCTGCAATAGTTAGTAATTGATATTTTTAAAACTACTACCACTCAACTTACAGCCACTAAAATCAGGTTACAGGTTATATGCCTCTCTTACTTTTATGGCATGATAAAGAAAAACTGAATGCATGGCTCTCCGTATTACTTCCATCCCACGAAACGCAAACGAAATATTAGAAACGCCACCACTAATTCGGCAACCTGGTAACGTAGCCTAGAGAAATATATAGTTAAGATACGTAACTAAAGCAAAAGTATAAAGTACATGAAAATCAAGCAGTACTTTAATTATTTTCGTAGCTTCAATGAATGAAATGCCATAAGTATTATGTTCTTGCATTCCAGTAGCAATGGTCAGGATGTTGGGATCAAAAATGATGTCAGTAGGTTGAAATCCAATTTTATTTATCAAAAGATTATAAGATCGTGTACAAATCTCCACTTTCCGTTCAACTTCTGTTGCCTACATTCAACATTTAAAATTATATCTTATTAAAATTAAATTTTATTCTAACAATTGAGCCACATAATTTTCTATAATGAACGTACTTGTCCAACTTCATCAAACGCCATCACTACAACTGCAGCACCATACTTTCTTATCTTTGTAGCTTTCATCAGAAAGTCCTCCTCGCCTTCTTTAAGGCTGATGGAATTAACAATACATTTTCCTTGACAACATTTCAGTCCAGCTTCAATTATGTCAAAATTAGACGAGTCAATGCATAAAGGTACCTAACGAGAATGGAGATGTTAAAAAAACAACCAAAAGTGAAGCACATACTTTGAAAAGTGAAGCACATACTTTGCAAATATCTGGTTCTGTGGCAATGTGGTTTAGAAATCTGGTAATGGCCACTTTACCATCTAGCATGCCATCATCTACATTTATATCCAAAATTTGAGCACCTGCTGCAACTTGATCTTTTGCAATCCCGAGGGCATCCTAATAATTGGAAAATGTTGCAATATAAAACAGTAACATTTTACACGTCATAACTAATTTCATACTTCATATTTTCCAGCTAAAATCAAGTCGGCGAATTTCTTCGAACCAGCAACGTTACAACGTTCTCCAATATTTACAAATAATGTTTGAGAACCAATACGAACTGGTTCAAGACCTACAATACAATTCTGTGTAAGTCGTAATTAGTTCATCAGTTAGAAAACACTGCTTGTTTAGTTACCTGACAGAAGTAAATGATCATTGTATAATGTTACAGGAGGCACTCGTGGAGTATAACCTTTGACAGCATCTTTTATTGCCCTGCCATTTAAAAAGAGAAAATAATGACATTTTGATACTTTTAATAAGAAAGTTAGAATATATTTTCAACCTTATATGATCAGGAGTAGTCCCACAGCAGCCACCAACGATATTAATAAGACCATCTCTTGCAAACGACTACGTCATAGCAAAATTGAGGAATGTAAAATTAACATCTTACCAATGAATGACAACAATATTTGTATTATTAACAATTAATATATGTTACCGAAAGCAATTCTGCTGTCAGAGCTGGTTTTTCATCATATTCACCAAACGTATTAGGCAAACCTAAATTCCACAATACCTCACAATGTTACTTAGGTAAAAATGCTACGTCATTTCAAATTTTTCCAATAGTTACCTGCGTTTGGATAGCAAATAACAAACGCTTTTGTATTTTTGCTTATGGCTTCGATGAATGGTCGCATCGCTTCTGCCCCCAAAGCACAGTTCAGTCCAACTCTGCAGATATTCAAATTCATGATAAGTATGCCAAATAGTAGCATTTCAGTAATAATGAAATTCAAGTTGTTTTTAAATCAGTCTTACGCTGTTGGCAAACAGTGTGAAACACTTATGACAAAAGCCTCACTGGTCTGTCCTGATAATGTGCGTCCACTTTTGTCAACGATTGTGCCAGACACCTTTGATTCAAATTTTTCTTTTTTAAAGTTCGTCAACCGTAATATTTAAGATATAAAAACTGTGAACTGGTTGTTTTCTCTTACAAACACTGGAATTCTATCGTATTTTTCTTCAAATAGAGTTTCAATGGCAAATAATGCTGCTTTGGCATTTGCAGTATCAAAAACAGTCTCTACTAATAAAATATCAACTCCACCATCTAGCAGTCCTTTAGCTTGTTCTTTATATGCTTCCATCAGATCATTAAATGCTTTAGATGTGAAAAAGAGACAATTAACACATGCATGCAGTAGGAAATGCTTAAAGAGCCTGATTGGAACGATGATCAAATGTAAAGGCTCGACACAACAGATACTAACTTATATTTCGATACGAGGGCTGTTCAACTGATGGTGATATGGATAGCGTTTTATTTGTTGGTCCCAAAGCTCCAGCTAAGAAGTGAATACCTTCCGTATCTTCAATAGCTTTTCTCGCAATCTGCGCTGAATTGAAATTCAATTCATATACCTATTATGAACAGAACCGTTGCATTATTTTATGAGCTGATATTTTTTTTTTAATTTCTTATACTAGATGCCTTTATACCAAGTCTTCCAATCCATAGTCAGCCTGTGCAATGCTTGTTGAGCTGAATGTATTCGTTTCAATAATATCAGCTCCTGCATTCAGGTAACTCTGTAGACAAACACAATCTCATACTGACTCATGTAATTAACAAAATGCTACTAACAAACGTCTACAGTCCACTCAGAAATTTCATATTAAATACCTTGTGAATATCATAAATTATATCAGGTCTTGTAATGCTTAATAAATCATTATTGCCTTTGAGAAGCTTAGGATGGTTTGCAAATCTTTCACCCCTGTAATCTTCTTCTTTTAGTTTGTACGTCTGAATCATGGTACCCATCGCTCCATCAATTACTAGTATTTTTTCTTCAAGAAGTTTAAGAAGCATCTTCTGCTTGCCCTCTGTTTTAATGAAATCCACATTTTAATTAAGTACCCCAATGGCACGATGAAGGCATATGGTCAGAATGTTGACAGTTCTGGTTAACGTAAAGCCGAGCAGTAGCATAGGCAGACACGAACCCATTTATCAGTAATTCGAAAAACATGTCGGTGCAATTATATAACTAGTTCAAAAAATTATAAATTAGTGAACGATGAATAGTGTCAGTCTTCTTCCTGCATCCCATTTTTACAAACCAGTGCAAAAACTGACCTCATTCCACTCCAAGTCATGTTATCATAGAGCTAACTCATCTTTATGCAATTTCCATCCTATATTACATTGAAGGAAGTCAGCTAATTGTTAAATTTTAATATTTTGGTTAGGGAGCTCTAATAAATGTGTATTTTATTGGAGTTTGGTAAATCTGGCGTTACAATAACCGGTATACCACAATAACCTACAGTATATGCACGTGTGCTTTAAACATATGGTCTACGTTTGCAGAGATGCTAATGTCACTTGGCATAAATCCAAACTTAACAGAGACTCGATCGCAATCTGGATAAATAATCTGTAAGTTACAAACAAAAACCAGACGATTTTTTCTTGAGGGAAAACACCCCCAATTATCAGCATATGTACAAGAGGGGTACCTTGATCTCACGAAGTCTAGATATCTATAAAAAAAAACAGAAAGATATCACAGAGAGAGAGAGAGAGAGGTAAATAATGTGATAAGTAATGTAGGCATAAAGAAAGCACAATTCACGGTAATAATAATAACGTTGTTAATCCTCTGGAAATACATATGGTCTTACCTAAAGATGTGGAAATTTTATCAAGAGATTTCATTTTGAGATTCTAGATCTTACGATCTTACAAATCAAGTTTAAACAGGTGGCAGTTGCTTTAGCTTTGCTAACGAATTGCACGGAATTTTTTTTGTTATATACTGTCAGTATATGGTAGTTGGTAACAACTGCCTGAAAATTATATTTAACATCTCAATAAATGTACTATGAAATAGGTCCCCTTCCACCCACATTTCTTTTTATATGTTTTATATCATGTTACATTTAATTGCCTTAACAGATGTACGGTAACTCCATTGAACATATTTGGATATTTAATTTCGGCGCCTTTAATTTCCTTATATTTCATTTAACCGTGGTCCCTAAATTGTAACCAAATCACTTGCTAATTAATCATTCATTCCGTTCTCCAATATGTGAAAAAATTAAGCAACCAATAAAATTCAAAGATTATATCATAATAATAACATTCTACAACACCGTAAGGTTACAGAGCATCTTTCCACGTGGATGTAAAGCACGTGGAGTAGCAAGGTCGAATGACACGTCATCAGTTGTGGAACGTTTCAACATTCTTTTTTTTGGGCGTCCATTGACAATAGCGCCGTTCGAAATTTCGAGTAGGGCGGATTGCTAGCTGATTCGGAACTGTAGTCTGAATGTCGTCAGCGAAGTGAGTGTAAAATATTTAGGTTAGTATGTCGGGATTTTAAATTTATTTAAAATTATGCACTGACTCTTCTCTGCGATTAACAGTAGCATTCAGGATGTTATTTCTTTAGAGTTGGGCTATTCCCATAACGAGTTCTAACGTAGTCGAAGACTATCGGCTGCGCAATGTATTTTATATTCGACTGACCGCACTACAGATTTGACATTCTACTTTTTTAAAATATATTTTAATATAATTATAGTAAGTGTAATGATTGGTAACATATACAAATAGATTATGTTCCGAATTAACTATTTTCTATTATGTCATATGTTGATGTTTAATTAGACCAAAGTTAGAAGATCACATATTGTTACAGTAATTAATTGAAGAAAATCCGCCATTAAGTACATGCTAGTGACGTGGTTTTATATGGTCATATGTTGTTGAGACAATTTTCAGAAATCTGTATCTTTGCATATTTAATTTTTTGAATTCATTTATAACTTTCAGAATCCCATTTCGTTGCTGACGTAAAATACTCCGTTTCACAACAGATGGTGTTACGTAAATTAAAGCTAATATACTGTAATTACATTTTCAGAAGTGAAAGATGGTTACGTTGCCTTAGATACTGATGAGTACCCGACGGCGTAGAGTCGGTTCCGAGTCTGAATCAAGAGACTTTGTTGTGACAAGTGAAGTTCCTACATGTTCTTCTCACTTGTACACATCAAATTCGCAAACAGCTTCTCCTGTCCTTACGTCTAATTTGGAGACAAATTTGATCAATTACGAAATGACGTGCCGCGATAGAACCAAAGAATTTATGTCTGCAGTGCAATCCATGCACGTAAGACAGGTAAGACTGACCTGAAGAGAGTTTCTATATATTCTGTATAAATTCTGTAATATAAGACTTGAATACTTAAAGGTGAATGGAATTAAACCTGGCACTAATCCTAAGAGAGGTAGAGTAGAAGTGCAACGATGGAATGAGTTTATGAGAATCGCCAAGTGAGTAGAAATGCAGTTTATTACACGATTGTCATTACGTAATAATCAGAGTGTTAATTATGATATGGTTTTCGTTTTCGACAAGGTTAATTGGGCGCGACATAGGCAACACGTACGCAAAGTTGGAAAAACTCACTATCCGTATGTAAAACTACGATCTACATATTTATAATTGTCATCGTCGATTGTTAATATTTATTAAAACATAATTATATAATAGTGGCGAAGAAAAAATCACTATTTGATGATCGGTCCAATGATATTACGCAGTTGACGCATGTAATAAAACAGGATATTGGTAGCCTCAACAAACAAATATCACAGTTGCAGATGGTATGTATTAGATTCGTAAAAAAAATACTGATCATATGGTGGTGTTGTCAATTTAATAATAATAGTCATCATCATACCCTTATCTCACCTGTGGCAGGGTTGGGTCTGCGGGTTCCAGCCCTCCACTCCTGCCTATCTCCCGCTAGGTCCTCGTCCTCTACCACATCCTCATGGACAACCTACTCCCACGTCTGCTTTGATCTCCCTCTGCCCCGGGTGCTTTCAACTACCTGCATTCCTGTGATAGACGTAACGAGCTCCTCCTTCCTGCTTCTCATGACATGTCTGTACCACCTCAATCAACTCTCCCTCAATTTTTCCGCGATGTCCTCCACCGCGGGCTACTTGTGATATACTCATTCCTAATTCTATCAGCTCTCGACACGCCACTCATGTACCGCAGCATTCGCATCTCGGCTACTTGCATTCTATTCACCTGGCTTTTCTCACTGCCGCCAACACTCCACTGTGCTCCATTCAGGATAGCTGGCCTAACCACTGCCCTGTAAAACTTGCCTTTCAACTTGATTGGGGCACTCCTATCACACAGGACTCCACTTCAACCATCCCCCATTGATTCTATGGGTCAGATCCTAGTCCAGTGGTGGCGAACCTTTTTTTTGAAGAAGGGTCACGATAACACGAAAAAAGAACCAAAAATTTGTCCGTGGGTCAGGCGCAAGCACTGACCCATAATAATGAATTAATAATGACCTTAATAATGAATTAATTAGTTTATTAAAGTAGCAAATAGAGAGCATCATCATAATACCGTTATCCCGCCTGTGGTAGGGTCGGGTCTGCAAGATGTAGCCCGCCAGGTCGACGTCCACCCCACACACGCTATGAGACAATAAACTAGAAATGATTCCCGTTCTGGTCACTTAAAATTGCACTGTGGGTCACAGGTTCGCCACCACAGCCCTAGTCTAACTCCCCGTTGCTGTGGAACACTGATCCTAAGTACTTTACCTCTTGCACCTTTGTCGCCAGCTCGCCCCCATAGAGTACTTCACCATTATTTTCCTGTCCTTCATTTTAATAATAATAATAATAATAATAGTCTTTGAAATCTTAAAGCTCGTGAAAGCTCGTCACTTCACTGATGGAGCACATATGCGAACACATTCCAACTCGGTTGTTGTATCTTTACAATCGAAGTTAGCATCCATGTCCAATGATTTCAAGAGGGTGCTAGAAGTGCGGACAGAGGTAATAATACCACTTTGCTGGACGTGGAAGTGAAACACCGTTAACGTAGGGATTAATTGCTGAAGGAAATTGTTTTTGTTTGTTTTTTTTCACGCAGAACTTGAAACATCAGAGAAATCGACAAGAGCAGTTTTCTCAAGGCCCTGTAAATTCTACCCTTCCGCCATCAGCCATGAGTGGTTATCACCAAGGATCTGTCTTAATTGCTGACGAACAGGCTAACAATAAGAGAGACTATGCTATTAACATGAGTGGTAATGATGGGGCATATCGGCAAGATCAATTACAGATAAGTGATGAGCAAGACTCGTACTTACAAAGCAGGACGGAAACAATGCAAAATATAGAATCCACAATAGTTGAACTTGGTGGAATTTTCCAACAATTAGCTTTTATGGTAAAGGAGCAAGAAGAAATGATTCAAAGGTAAGGTTATTTTATAACATTTAAACGTGGTTTGTAGTTAGTACCTTTATTTAATGGAGTATCTGAATTTTGACAGGATTGATTCTAATGTTGATGATGCTGAAATGAACGTCGAGGCTGCACATACCGAGATTGTAAAGTATTTTCGTTCAGTGACCTCCAATCGTTGGCTTATGATAAAAGTATTTGCCATTTTGGTATTTTTCTTTATACTGTTTATTGTATTTATGGCGTAACTTTGAAGTTACATTTTTTTTTAAAAACAAACTGTAAGGTGATGTTAATATTTGACTTGCTATGTGTTTGGGGTACACCCTATAGCAGAAATTCTGTGGCTCTAAATCATTTTTCTTGGATTAAACGTTTTTATTTTTCCTTATTGTGGATAATTCTGCAGAATACTTGCTATAGGAAGTGCGTGTTTCAGACTTAATGATATAGAGATTGGAAGAATCAGTATACATCATCTAAATTACGTGCACTTGGAGGGGAAAGTACTGCAAATTTTGATCGGTAATGGCACATTTAATGCTGATTCCATAGCATAGTGTCTTAATTTAGATGAATGAATGCTTATGATTCTAAAACCGTTCACGATTTTTATATTGTGATCTGAAATACGTTAATGTTGTATGTATTTATATATCCTATAATAGACCTGCAGTTTATGAAGTTGACTAGGGCTGTATTATTGACATGTAAAGTAAACGACTACTTCTAAGTGGAACTGATACACTTTTCATTTATAAGAATTCGTAATAGGAGAATGCTGAAGGAAAATGCTATAAATTGTTGCAAGGTGCTCATTAGATTTGCTTTTTTTTATCGTTTCGTTGGTGTTTTAGGACCCTTCAACTACAATGGTTTTTAGAGCCCCGTCCACTGTAATTCTAATGCAGAGTCTGCACCGACACCACGCTGTTATAACGATTTAGGTATTAGCAATACCCAGTGTTCTCAAGCGGCGAGTTGCGTTGGACACACCAGTTCTCGTCTGATCACTGAAGTTAAGCAGCGCAACCCCAGCTAGTACTGACATGGGTGGCCACTTGGGAAAACTGGGTACTGCTAATACCCAAAAATCGTCGCATTAGTGTAGTGTCTGTGTAGTCTCTGCATCACAACTATGCTGTGGACGGGGCTCTAATGACCTTTGCAGTTGAAGGGCCCTAAAACACCAACAAACAACAACAATAAAGGGGCAGTGGGTAGCGTCTTCAGTAACTGCGTCGGTGGTTCTAGGTTCGATACTGGATCGAGATGGGTTGGTTTCTTTCGGGCGAGAGAGAGAGATGCCCCGAACGCGCCTTCCTTCGGATGAGAAGGAAACCCGAGGCCCCGTGTGTGGTGTACGTAAAAGACCCCTCTCTACTATGCAATGGGTAGATGAGGCAACATTTCCAGGTGTAGGAGCTCGGTGAAGTGTCCCAAACCCAACAGTGGACAGACGATAAATAAGCGTAGGGGGTTACAGCTTTGGTCGGCAACCCACTGCGGTGGATAAACACTGTCCAATAGATCACCATTGTGTCCATTCAGAGGGACAAGATGGGTACCCGACCCTGCCATAGGCGGATAAAGGAGTAGGAGTTGTTTTCTACCAGGGAGGTGTTTTATGCCCTCCCGGACAAAAGGACAAATTGCCGCCCCTTGAAGCAGCGCTCTGTTCGCATGCTGTGTACTCACACTTACGGCCAAAATGGCGCTAGTACTGACATGGGTGGTCGCTCGGGAAAGTTGGGTACTGCTAATACCCAATAATCGTCGCATTAGTGTAGTGTCTGTGCAGTCTATGCATTAGAACTACGCAATGGACGGGTCTCTAATGACCTTGTAGTTGACGGGACCTTGAACACCAACAAACAAACAAAAAACTCAAGCGGCCACTCACGCCAGTACTATCTGGGGTTGCGTTGCTTAATTTCAGTGATCTGACGAGAACTGGTATGTACTTAGGATCACCGTTCTAAATTAATGGGAAGATGGACTCGGATGTTACTCATAGAATCAATGGGGGATGGTTGAAGTGGAGACAGGAAAGTAGAGTCCTGTGCGATAGGAGTGTCCCAATCAAGTTGACCTGAAACTTTTATACAGGGCAGTGATACTCTATATGGAGCAGTGTTTTGGGTGTAGTGAGGAAGAGCCACGTCAATAGAATGCCTGTAGCCGAGATGTGAATGCTGCAGGGTGTCAAGAGCTGCTAGTTAGAAATGAGTAGCCTGGGGGTGGTGGACATCGTGGAAAAAAATGTGGAAGAGTAGGTTGAAGTGGTATGGACTCGTAATGAGAAGAGGGGAAGAAGAGCTCGTTAGGTCCATTTCAGGAATGCAGGTGGTTGGAAGCACCCAGTGCAGGGGGAGACTGAAGCAGACGTGGGAGCAGGTTGTCAGTAAGGATATGGTAGTGTGTGAGGTAGTTTTAACAGTTCAAACAAGTGCACAGGCAGGTGAATTGGGACTGGGAAGGGATGGCTGATGCAATGTAGGACAGCAAGATTAGGAGGGGGGGGGGGGGGGGGGGGGGGTATTTTGGGCCAACCAAGAGTAGGAAGCACATTCCAGAGCAGACAGATATGGTGGTGGAATGATAAAGTTAGAGGCAGCTGTCAAACAAAAGAAGCCTGCTTTCCACAAGTGAATTGCAGTGGAGATCAGCAATCTGGAATACACTATATGCAAGTCAACATCACAGCAAGGAGAAGCATTGCCTTTTCCAAAGGCAACTGTATGACCAGTTACAGGCAACAGATGAAGAGAGGGAAATTTTAAAACTGGCCTAGGCTAGTGATAGGGCAACTCTCAGGATATACCCTGCACAAAGCCTCATGAATCTTGCAAGGGGAGAGGACGACATTCACACCCATCAAATATATCATCCTTGTGTCCTTTCAGATGGACAGGATAGGTACCTGACCCTGCCTTGGATAATCTAGGATTAATTAAAGAGGCATTATAACATGCAACTTTTACCCTGCTACTATGAAGTCTACTTGTGGAAGTTTTAGATGAGTCCTATAATAATAAGCAACTTTCATCCTCTGGTACAAGAAATGGAAGAAAATGTTCATCCTGGCTCAACAGAAAAGCACCAATTATAAGGATTTGTTGCCTGTAGTGCAAAACGGCTATGCATGGGAATTTCAAGGCAGAAATATGCACAGAATGTGCATGCAATCAATTAACTTTTTCTAATAAAAATTGGCCATTGAAATTGGTAGTCTGACAGACTTCTCGTTAGTGATCTAGGATTAATTGCTTAGTACCAATGAGCAACTATCTGACCCACCATGGTGGCGTAGTGGTTAGCTCACTCGGCAACTATGCCAGTAGATCTAGGTTCGATACTGGACCATGGTGGGTCGGCTTCTTTCGGGCGAGAAGTAAAACCGAGGTCCCGTGTGGGTAAACGATGGCGTTTGCACGTAAAAGAACCCTCTCTACTACGCAACGGGTAGATGAGGCAAAAATTTCCAGGTGTAGGAGAACGCCCCCTCCCCCTGGCGTCGGTAGCACTCCCCAACGAACACTAGACCGACGATAAATAAGCGTAGGGGTGCAGCTTTGGCCGGCAACCGGCTGCAGAAAAAAACTATGTCCAATATATCACCCTGTGTCCATTCAGAGGGACAAATGGGTACCGGACCCTGCCATAGGCGGGAAAAAGGTTAGGAGTTGCTTTGCAATGAGTACCACCATCTCAATCGTAGCCATGTCTAAATGACGGTATCACGACAAAAGGGCGCGTAAAAGTGTGAGTACTTACGTGATCGCTTTTATATCTATGTTAATATTTATGTCCCTTCGCCACATTTAAAATAGACAAAATCCACGTTTGACTTCAACCCCCCAGAATTGCTATTTTCGATCGGGGAGACCGCTAGAGGGAGCGGCGAGTTGCGTTGGACACACCAGTTCTCGTCTGATCACTGAAGTTAAGCAACGCAAGCCCAGTTAGTACTGACATGGGTGGTCGCTCGGGAAAGCTGGGTACTGCTAATACCCAATAATCGTCGCATTAGTGTAGTGTCTGTGCAGTCTATGCATTAGAACTATACAGTGGACGGGTCTCTAATGACCTCGTAGTTGACGGGACCTTAAACTCCAACAAACAAACAAAGAGACCGCTAGAATTTTGGTGCTGCCCAACTATGGTCAGGATTATTATCATATTTAAGTGTTCGTAAAACCACTGCATGGTTAATGCATGGCTTTGTCCTGCTAACAAATAATGTCAGCTCGTTTGCACCACCAGGTTGAGGCTGAAGCAGACGTGGGAACGGGCTGTCTGTAAGGATATGGCAGTGTGGGGGGGACCTGGTGGGAGATAGACGGGAGTGGAGGGCTAGAACCCGCAGACCCGACCCTGCCACTGACGGGCTAAGGGTTGATTTCTTTTTGTTTTGTTGGTGTTTTAGGGCCCTTCAATTACAAGGCTACTAGAGCCCCGTCCACTGTGTAGTTCTACTGCAGAGACTGCACAGACACTAAACTAATGCGACGATTATTTGGGTATTAGCAGTTCCCAGTTTTCTCAAGCGGCCACCCATGTTAGTACTAACTGAGATTGCGTTGCTTAACTTCAGTGATCCGACGAGAACTGGTGTGTCCCACGCAATAAACCGCTCGATGATGACGCTGATGATATCCTTATAGTGGGCAGAACTGAGCAGCAAAAGTGCGCCCATTTGTCGTTGCGCCATTTTTGCAATGCGCCCTTTTGTCGCGGCGCCATTTTTGCAATGCGCCCTTTTGTTGCTGCGCCATTTTTGCAATGCGCCCTTTTGTCGCTTCGCCACTTTTGCAATGCGTCCTTTTTGCTGCACCCTTTTTTCGTTCGCCCTTTTGTCATGTAATCCTAAATGACGTTCCACTTGCAAATAGGCTTAAAGAAAGAATAGTAAATAGTACGGCGCTGTAGGCAGATGCCTTGTAACCGGTTAGAAAGCGCTATTCCTTTTTTGCAATTAGTAAGTTACCAATTGTGGTTCTCTTGCTGCTTACTCACTAGGTTTGGCTATGGCTAATTCTAGCAGTGATGATAGTTGTTCGGCTCCAACGGATTTTGATATATCGTCGAATTCAGAATTAAGCAATGGAAGAGTGACTATCAGTTATATAAGGTGTCCATTATGTAAGAAACCAAAACGAATATATTATTGTTCAGATTGTATTCGTAAGGGCAAATTTCTTCACACATCATCGAGATGTTCCGAGAGGTACGTAATATGGTGAGCGGCAGTGTGGCGCAGTATTCGAGATCCCTGACATCAGCTGATTTCTTTCTCAGACTATTTAAAAATACTACAGTAACAATTAAATTAAAAATTTGCTAAACTGAAGCAGAAAAGAAAAATTTTTGTTTTATTTTGATTGATATCAATAATTGTCATAAACTACTATGTGTTGTCGCTGTAAATTATTAATGACTGTCTGTCAATTATCTTCATCTCTAGCTTTGCTGAAAAAAAGTTAAGGTTATATAAAATGACAGGAGACAAGTTTCTTACATTAGACCAGTACGTATAATAATTATGAAAATTCAAAATTGTATTTAATCAAGAAGTTTATAAAGATCATATGTTTTTTTAGAGCCCAAGCCATGTTTGAACCAACTGCGAGAGAGGCAGCACTGGTAAGTGTCGAATAGCTAAACTACGTACTTTGACGTGATATAGTGTAATGATTTATTTTAAACATTATGCCGTTACAGAAATCTGAAATTACTGCTTGTCATGAGAAAATCAGGTTATTGAAGCTGGTAATTAAAGAAACACAGGAATCTACCCTTCATGGTTCGTTATAATTTAGTACATTGCAACCGGTAATAAGGCGTTAACATTACGTGTTTGTCTTAATGTATATACTTAGTGCTCACAGAAATACAAAGAAACGAAGAAGATATAAATGAAAGGAATATTCATATAACAGACAACGCAGAATGTGCTAAAGAAAAGAAAAGACTTCTTAAAAGAAACTCTTTGGCGATTTATAGTGAACGGTTAGAGGAATTGAAGACTTGCCAAAGTGAACTCAAAGTGGTGGTACGAGAAAATATTACGAATTTGGTTCAGTTGATCTTTCCTATTAGGAGGGTGTCTACAGAACAAAGGTAAATTTACATATAGTTTTTTGTCCTATTCATTGGTTAAACCGTTAGTTTGTTAAAATGAACTAATTAGCAATGTGGGCATAGCCCTGATGACAGTTCAAGTGAAGAGACAATCAGTGCTTTAGCTGATGCGACTCGAACGTCCTACATCAAAGGGCGATGGGTCTACAACGATAATTCAAACGATGCTCAATTTATGATTGTCTCATCTTTGCTCCCTGGAAATGGAGATTATTCTGCCTACAACACGTGGGGTAAGAACTTTAAAAATGCAGCGAAAGATTTTTTGTCTTTGGCAGAGAGCTAACTTGGATTCTGTACTTTAGTGGAGTCTAATGAGTCGGGACCTCCAACTGCAGCAAGTGACCTAGGACATCGACATGTTGCCTGTTCCATTAGTGCCGCTCTCACTTATATTTGCCAGTTGGTTTCTATTTTAGCATTTTATTTGGATATATGGTTGCCTAAAAAACTTTGCTACAGGTATTGTTTTGTTTTTGTTCTCTTGGTCTGTAAGAATTAATTTAGGCATTTGATTTCAACAAAAAGAAAAAGTATGATACCTATTTTTATTACAGTGAATTTTGTAGCCATGAATTAAGCGAGCAGGAATTTGCGTATAAAGTTGCCAAGTTAAATGCTAATGTGCTTCATTTATGTTTATCTCAAAACGTAAATCCTGACCACTTACATCCACGGCATACAGCCTCAAATATTGCTCTGTTGTTAGATCCCAACATGTGTGATCTTGGACGGTAATATACGAGTTTAAAATACGTTAAGCTTCAAATTCAGTTTTCCAGATTTAAATAGTGGTAATTTTAAAATGCCAAATATTTTTTTAGATACGGTGCCTTTGAAGTGAATGCCAAAATAATGGAATCAATGGAGCAGTCTTTATTTCAAGATTTAGAGACTTCTCATGGAAGTGATGACGATTCACAAGAGGATGCTGATACGTTTGCAGAATGGGAGACTGTGCGTTTCGCATTTTTATTGGCATTTTGTAATTTTAGCATCCTACAAATAATTGTTGTACTTAAGCTTTCCGTGGATTTATTTAAAATTTTTCAGATTACAGAACCTACTACGGTTCCACCTCGTGTTACTATGAGTGCTATGCCCAATATCCCGATCACAAGGACACCACATACAACTACAGAAACAACTGCTACAAGTGTTGCTGGAGGATTAATGTCGTCAGCTGCTGCATCTCTAGCTTCTTTTTGGAAAGCAGCAACAGGACATAAATGACAGGAAGGAGATACTTGAAAGTTTACGTTGACCCTAAATGTTCATGTGCCAAAATCGAACTGAATGAAGTCAAGAAAGTAGATAAGAACTCATTTAGCTTTTAGGATGAATTAAAGTTGCAATCGTGAAACCGATAAAGCCTTCTGCAGGCAGGAGGCAGTTTGTTCAATACTTGGCTAAGTAGATGTTAATGTAAATCTTATCTTACGTAGAAGTATCTTCTTACCATGTAATGTGTGAGTTTATAACGAAAACCTTAATAATAATAATTTAGATGTTTTTATGACAGCATTTGTGTCAGTTAGTGTATACGATTGAACCTGAAGTCATACTTGCAAGGTGCTACTTTAAAAAACCAGCTGAAACGTGGATGAAGTGCATTTATGCAGCTACAGTATTGCCTACTTTGTTGAGTGAGGTCTAGTAAACATACAACGAAGACATTGTTAAACCAGGTGACAGCTTTCTGTGGGAACTAGGATGATGGATAAGCATCTAAAAAAGCAATGAAACCAACTAAAAAACTTAACTGGCTACCAGGACAGTCGACGTATGCACTGCAACTTAAACCAAGGAGGATTACAGACTGCCCAGTGCAATCAAGTTGGATTGGGTGCAGCCAAGTTGCGTTGGACACATCAGTTCCCATGAGATCACTGAAGTTAAGCAGCGCAAGCCCACGTCAATACCAAAATGGATGGATGGTTAGGTGCTGTAAATTGTCCCTCTCCTTCATCCTCTTCACCTACCTCCTCATCTCCCGTGAGCAGCCTCCTAAGGGTTCGTCCTGTTAAGGCTGCTTGGCTTACTCCCCAACCCATGAAACTAATCCAGAAATCCAGACTCTAGTTGGTAAAACCTGCATCAAGATATCATAAGTTTAGTAGGTGTTTATTAAAATATGCCTTTTTATTTAAATCTGTATGCATATCATGTTCGTTAGTGTTTTAGGACCCTTCAACTAGCCCCCGAGCCACTGCATAGTTCTAACGAAGAGACTGCACAGATACTACACTAATGTGACGATTTTGGGGTATTAGCGGTACCCAGTTTTCCCAAGAGGCCACCCATGTCAGTAGCTGGGGCTACGTTGCTTAACTTCAGAGATCAGACGAGAACTGGTATGTCCAACGCAATTCGCCACTCCCCGCATGTTATGACACTTATGAAAAGCACATCATGCTCTTCATTGATTGCTGTTGTTTGTTGATGTTTTAGGGCCCTTCAACTACAAAGGTCATTAGAGCCCCGTCCATAGCATAGTTCTTATGCAGAGACTGCAAAGACACTACACTAATGCGGTGAAAATCATGACTGATAATTGCTCGTTAGATGTCTTTCATCATTATACCCGTATTCCACCTCTGGCAGGGTCGGGTCTGCGAGTTCTAGCTCTTTACTCTCGCCTATTTCCGACCAGGTCCTCGTCCGCCCCACACACTACCATAGCCTTACGGACAACCTGCTCTCACGTCTGCTTTGGTCTCCCCCCTGCCCCGGGTGCTTCCAGCCACCTGCATTCCTGGGATGGACCTACCGAGCTCCTCCTCCACTCTTGTCATTACATGTGCATACCAGATCAATGTACTCCCCCGCATTTTTTTCCGCGATGCCCCTCACGCTATCTCGGCGCCGCTACTCCTAATATCGTTGGTTTTTTTTTTTGTTTAATGGCTTGGTGGGAGATAGGCGGGAGTGGAGGACTAAAACCCACAGACCCGACCCTGCCACAGGCGGGATAAGGGTATGGTGATGATTTTCATTAGTGACAAGGCTAATCGTTTGAGTACCTAGCTTTCAATTGGGAAGGACAGGAAAATAACGGCGACGTGCGTTCGAGGGGCGAACTAGTGAAAAAGGTGCAAGAGGTTAGGTACCTAGGATCAACGTTCCAGAGCAAATGGGGAGATAGATATCAATGTGGGTGGCTGAAGTGGAGACAGCAAGCGGAGTCCTGTGCGATAGGAGGGTCCCAATCAAGTTGAAAGGGAAGTTCTACAGGGCAGTGGTTAGGCCAGCTATGCTATATGGATCAGAGTGTTGGGCAGTGAGGAAGAGTCACATCAATAGAATGCAAGTGGCCGAGATGCGAATTCTGCGGTACATCAGTGGGGTATCTCGGGCTGATAGAATCGAGAATGAATATATTAGAGGTAGCCTGGGGTGGCGGACATCGCCGAAAAGATGAGAGAGAATAGGCTGAGGGGGTATGGACACGTAATGAGAGAAGGGGACGAGGAGCTCGTTAGGGCTATACTAGGAATGCAGGTAGTCGGTTGTTTGTTTGTTGGTGTTTTAGGGCCCTTCAACTACAAGGTCATTAGAGCCCCGTCCACTGTGTAGTTCTGATGCAGGGCCTGCACAGACACTACACTAATGCGGCGATTTTAGGATACTAGCGGTACCCAGTTTTCCCAAGCGGCCACCCATGTCGGTACTAACAGGGGTTGCGTTGTTTAACAATCAGTGATCAGACGAGAAATGGTGTGTCCAACGCAACTCGCCGCTCCCCAGGTAGTCGGTGGCACACGGGGCAGGGGGAGACCGAAGCTGACGTGGGAGCAGGTTGTCCGTAGGGATATGGCAGCAGCCCCTGCTCTAGCACTTATGTCGCCCCTTGAAGCAGCGCTCTGTTCTCACACTTACAGTTAAAATGGCACTCCGGACAAATGTCCGGGTTGCCCTCCCTTAGAGCGGGCCCTGATGGCAGTGTGCGGGATGGAAGGGGACCTGACGGGAGTGGAGGGCTAGAACCCGCAGACCTGACCCTATCGCAGGCGGGATGAGGGTACGATGACGACGACGACAAGGTTAATCGTGTAGGCCAAGAATTGGATTGTGATAAAAAAAAAATGATAAAATCCTGCTTCCTCTGCCCGACATCATTTCTGTATGACGACATACTTCAATCGACATTAAGAACGGAAACGGAAGTGATTGGGTTGAGTTTGATATTTTTCAATACTTTTTTCTACGAATGGATTTCCCGCATTTATTTTAGAATGGTAGTGGACGAGAGCCAATAGAAATGCTCGATCTTTCCCTTTAGGCTCCACCTATCCGCGGGAAAAGTGTAGTACAAATGTAATATTAGGGTTCGGTTCCACGGAGGCCGTATTCTATTTTGAAGAATTCTAGTAAATTGATTGAGAATGTTTGAAAAAATAATTTGACGAAACAATACAAGGATATGTATCTATAGAGAAAGTATTATGTATGGACGTTACGAATATGACATATCATTGATGATCAGTCAGTGGATGGAGGGGTTATAAAAATTGAAAACCACCGGGTTGTTTCAATTCTACTCCATGCTGCTCTATGAATGGGGATTTTCTTTCTGAGGACGGCGCCGTTGTCGACGAATCGAAAACTTGTTTAATTAATAGCAGTGAAGAATCTATTATGTTTATTTTCGCTTAGCAGTTAGGTCATCGAATGCAATTATGAATACTAACCGCTCGGAATAACATTTCTATCATTAAATGAAGAAGGTTCTCACATCAACCCGGTATAATTTCTTGATTTTTAAAAGAGTTTACTTTCGACTAGTTTTGATTGTGCTGTGTGTGTGTGTTTCTTCACTACAAGTCTTTGAAACTCGTTTTAGTCAAGATGCCGTTATTAAGACGCCAACCGTTTCGTAAAGAAATACTTCCAGATAATCTTCAAGAAAACGAAGAATTATTTTATTGTAAACTTACTAAAGAAGTTTTTCGTGATTATGAGTAAGTTTAGATAGAGAAAAGTTTACAAGTTTTTGACACTTTGCTTTTGTGAATATTTGTCAGGTGTTAGAAAAAATTTTTTTTCTTGCATTTTTAAGATAAGTGCAGTGCCACATGAAGGAAATCCTTAAATGACTAAGCATTTAAATTTGTCATTACCTTTTGGTATTGGCAGAATATAATGTTTTCGTCAACTATCTCAGCTATAGTGAAATCGAAATTGCTATCGTTAATTCCTCTTTCTGCGTGTCTTGTCTATTTCAAATGTTACAATCATCATAATCGCAAAAGCCACGTTAGGCCTAATTTTTAGCATGACTGACGTCACATATTCAGACATTAAAATTAATGTTAACGTTTTCTAAATCACATTTCATGGCATGATTATCATAGTATAAAAATACTGTATTGCATATCAGTGTACCTATACACAGAGGGCACCTTTGTGTGCGATTTAGATATAGGCGAACCTTTTATTCCTTCACACACTTGATTGTGTGACGGAGACATTATTCTAACCTATGTATTATTAATTTTATTTTTACAGTGCATTCTTTGAACGAGTGATTTTGTGCAATAGTTTAGTATGGACCTGCGAATTGACTGGAAGACCAGGTTTGACGTACTTAGAAGCTGTGGAATCAGAAGAAAGGGCGAGGGCTAGTTTGATGGCAATGCCCGTTGCTCTGAAGCGTGCTTTACTCTATTTGGCTCGACATTCCAACCGAGGTCGTCTTAGTGATCTCTGTGATGATATCTTTTATTATGTCAAAGATCGATTCTTTGTCGGGGAAGAAGTAGAAGCAGTGGTCGATGGAAACAGGTATATACATCTTGACTTCTTATTGTACCAAAATGACATTGAGCTCCAATTGTTTAGATATTGGTTCCACTTTACAATGTTTCAGACGATGCTGCAAGATAAAGAAAGTGATTGCACCCCATGTAGGGAAAAGAAGAATGAGTAGCAATAATGTGTCAGTAAATGATAATTCTTCTAATGAGTAAGTTGGACATTACTAGAGGTTTGAAACTTGGGGAGTTGCGGTGGTTATGTCATGACGAGTTGTATGGTTTGTTTAGCCAAGAAGAGGTTGATACAGATTCAGGCAATTCGGAATTAGATCCAACCATGTATAAGTATCAAGTGTTTGCATGTGACAATGGCCCAAAAAATGAACAAACACTGCACTTACTAACAGCTGATGACGTCATGTGAGTAGTTGTGATTTTTTTTTTTTGTTTAAGAGGATGATATAAAATAAAACGAATCTTATCAAGAATCTATTAAATTTATTTTGACACTGTGACTGAACAGTAAGCAATTATTCTTTCTATAGGCGCAAGAAGGGAGTCTATTCAAGAGAGAGAAATAGACTATTTCTTAAACACGCATGTACTCTGCATAATAGTCAATGGGTTGTGAAAGTAATTATATTGATTAGTTAGTTTTATATGCTCCATAGCGATTAATTTTAGTAAAAGTAATGTAGTATTATTTTTATTATTGTCTAGAATAAATTTCTAAAGAAGTATAATATAGAGGATATAAAATTAAAAGATATATTTGCTGGTTCAAAACCTAATCTCGAAGCTATGATGAATCGGAAGAAGCAGAATTCTGGGAGCTCGACGAGCAGTGGCACATCAAAGCAAAAGGTTAAGGATGGGGACAAAAAGAAAATAAAGGAGAAGTCTAAAATTGATGGGAAGCTGCCTGTCAAAAAGAAAGCTGGTGGGGATCAGTATCTGTTTGCAGAAATAGAAGTTATAGGTATCAAATTGTTAACTTTGTTTTTACACATTAATTCAGTGAACGACGAGAAAGTATTAAAATCAGAAACTAAAAAAGTTGGGAAGCAGAAAGATAAAGAGTCACTTGTTCCTAAAGAGGAGAAACCTACGTTGGAAGACAAAAGGAAAGCAAAAGAAGAGCTGAGACAGAAAATGGAAGAGGAGCGAAGAAAGAGAAAAGCAGAAAAAGATAAGGTAATCCTGACAGCTGTTTATTTTAAAATCTGCTTCCCCTGAATTGCTTGTGTATTCATGGACATTTATTCGTAGGAGAGAGAAAAACTTAGAGAAGAGAGGCGAATAATGGCAGAATGTTTGAGAGAGTGGCAAAAACCGAGAGATGATCTTGAATGTGATGATTTGATGGTACGTTGATATTCCAAATTTCGCATTTTGAGGTCATTTCGATATATATATATATATATATAATCTATTTTTTGATATTTTATCGTTTCTGTTCAAGGACTTGCCAGACACAGTTCCTGTAGAGTGTGGTATACCAAACGAAGTATTCGGAGACGCCTTAATGGTGCTAGAATTCGTCCATAACTTCTCTGAACTCTTATCTACAAGAGATAGATTTCCACAAGGGCTTACTTTGGAGTTACTAGATAAAGCACTTGTTGAGAAAGATTGCCAGGGTCCTCTAAACGACTTGTTGCAGTTACTTCTACAAGGAGTATTTTCATTTCAAGAAGAAGAAGAGGAGGAGGAAAACGATGATGATGAAGATAAACACTGTCGGAAAGTTCCTGATGAAAAAACAAATGATGTGGAAGGTTGTAGTGAAGATTCAAGGGGCACATCTGCATCATCGTCTTGGCCGGATTACTATCATTGTAAGAATTTAACGCCAAGTATTTTTTTTTTTCTGTCTTGTTTTGAAATTTATGTTGTTTAAAATTCTGTGTTATTCTTAAGGTGTACCTCTTCGCAAGATGACATTAGATGCATTTACATTGACTGAGATTTTGAGGTTACACTTTCTCGCATCTCGGTGTCGAAATAGTTCATCTGAATTTTCCCATAGTAGTGATCCTGTCGTGCAGTTGTGCTTTCAAGAACCTGGCTTAATTCAAGCCCTTGCTTACAAAGCAGTATTCGATCTGTCACCAGGTAATATAGTCTTTTGCAAAAAGAAGAGTTCACTTTCCCCCCCACAATAGTTAATATTAACATTCCCTATACATTTTCATTTTAGGTGCTAAATTGAAAATCCTTCAGGTTCTTATCAGTCAGTTACTGTCATTTGTAACCTTACGTGATGAAATAGAAGAGCGTTTAGAGAAATTAAGGATAGCAAAACAAGATCTCAAGCAATTTCAGTGGGCAAGACAGAGGAGAGAGAAAGAGGAAGCGGCAATAAGGTTATCCTCTCTTTTTTTTTTTCTTAGACAGACTATTAGGTCTGTTACCTTCTGTTTGCTAAAAAGTCCTGTTTGGTTTCATATCTAGATTTAGAAAAAGAATGGAAGAAAAAGCAAAAGCTGAATCTTCTTCCAATGGTCCGTTGTCGTCTCAAGAAGCTGGACGTAAGAGTGAAGTAAGTGAAGAGACGAAGGAGCAGCCAAAATCCACCAAGGATCAAGAAGAAAAATCTGTAGACATGTTAGGAAATTTGTCACCTGTCGACGTTCAAAGGAAAGAGGAGAAAATTGCGAATAAGAGAGCAAAACAGAAGCAAGAGTTCATCAAAAAAGAAATGGAGTTATCAGAAGCTGTTGCAAAGTTACAAAACCGTGGGATAATGTGTCCGTTAGGTAGAGATCGAGCTTATAGGCGTTTTTGGATGATTAGTGCGTTGCCCGGTTTATTTGTTGAAGACGATGATAGCAACGTAGGTACTTGTTTGCCACAGCCTACTCCTCATAATCCATATTCAAATCCATACATGTCTTTTAATCACTCCATTACACTGGCACGACATCAGGCACAGAGGATTACTGGAGATCTCAGTAACGCTAGTGACAAAGAAAATGAAGCAAAAGGAAAATTTGCTCTCGTTAATCAAAATAGTACTGCCATTCCTAGTTCAAAGATGCACAAAAATCACAAACTGCTCAGTGACAATCATCCCACAGTTAATGGAGTTGCTGAAGGAGTGAAAATAGAGTTGGAAAACGTTAAATTAGAGTCGGTTGAAAATACCAGCAGTACTAATGAGAAAAAGGCTCCGATTTTTGGTATGTGTAACGCTAGTGGCGATTCCTGTTCGGTACATGGCATCAGGAAGTGCATCAAGTGGTCTTTTTTCCCCACAACCAGTCAAGTCGAGTTGTTGATCGCTTCACTAAATCCTCGCGGTTACCGTGAAGGTAGTTTGAAAGAAATATTAGTTGCCGAGAAGAGGAAAGTAGTGCATTCCGTGAGCAAATGTCCAGTCGGGAATTTAAATCCATCTGTGAAAATCGATGATGTGTGTGCTTCGAACCAAAATGATGGAGTTCGTAAGACGGCAACTCGTTCAAGTCAAGTGCTGTCCATTACGGAGTCTTCTCTCGAAGATGTGTTTGAACTTACATTTAGGGATTCTGTTTTAGACATTGAAGAAAAAATTTATGCTGGAGGACTTGGATTAATCAAGGTAGTAGCTGTTCTGAGCTGTCCTCTTTTTGTTCATTTTAATTTTACGTGGTGAAATTTCTTGTGTTTTTTGTTTTTGAAATTATGGAACCGTAGGTCAAAGATCGAATGGCTTGGCGTGATGCTCTGTTGCAGAAAACCTATGATAAGCAGTGTGAAACGTTATGCTGGAATTCAAAGATGGATTCTAAGATGATCATGAATGGAATTTGTAGTGAAAGGTATTTGAATATTTGAAACTATTTTGGAATTATTATGATTGGAGTCGTAATATTGTGAGCTAATTTTGTGGACAGAGGGCATGAAGAAGAAAAAAGGTTTGCCTCTTCTCCAAAGCCTGGAAATCCTGTCGTTTTTCAATTAGCATGCGCGTTGTTGCAGATATGCCAGGGAATCGAAACGAAATATTTACAGTCTCCTTTAGGTAAGGCAGTAAAAATATAATTTTGAAAGTAGAATTGATGTAGACGTCGTCTCGATTGATGCCGTCGTCTCTCTCTCTCTCTCTCTCTCTACTCTAGTGCCCGACAGAGAAGAAGGGGATGTAAACTTCTCTTCAAAATCTCAACTTGTGGAACGGTGGGAGGAGTCGTTGATGTCGAGCACAAGTCTTTCACAGCTCTTCGTTCATTTGGCCACTCTGGAAAAGTCTGTAGCTTGGTCAAAGTCAATTCTTAATGCTCGTTGTCGACTGTGCAGACGGAAAGGAGATGCTGAGCACATGTTATTATGTGATGGATGTGACAGAGGTCATCATATGTATTGCCTTAAACCTCCTCTGAAGGCGAGTAGACTTAACTTGTGCTAAACTGTTGATCAACTGTTGTCATTTTTTGGTTGCAAGAAAGTTGTAGCTGTTATGTGCTAAATTTTCAATAGGAAATTCCAGAAGGGGATTGGCTGTGTTCAGATTGTTCTCCAAAGAAGAGTCCTCCAAGAAAATCGAGGAAAAGACGAGTCAAAGATTCGGAAGAGAATTTCGACGAAGATGAATATTTGCAGCCCCGTCGAAAAGTACAAGACATTGAGAGGTAATGTCATCATCACTTGATGGAGAGAAAGAGGAAGTTTGCACAAATCCTTTTTTTGTGTGTACAATGTGTACTCTCTGTGTCATCCTTAGCAGTACAACAACGACAGTGACTACGACACCTGGTACTGAGTTAACGAAATTGAAACAACTCAGAAGCGACGATAAAGTAGCAGAAAACGTTGTTTGCTGTTTTACGTGCAAAGGTTCGTCTGGTCATCTTACTCGGTGTTGTCGTTGCAAGTACTCTTATCATTGTGAATGTGTCGATCCACCGTTGGCAAAGATTCCTCGTGGAAAATGGGTCTGTCTGAAGTGCTTCATACATTCGCCGCCTAAAAGAAGATTGAAGAAAAGGAGACTTGAAAGAGACAACCAAGGTTTGGAAAAGATAAATTGAACCGTCTCTCCAGGGCCGGGGTGGGAGCGGCGAGTTGCGTTGGACACACCAGTTCTCGTCTGATCACTGAAGTTAAGCAACGCAAGCCCAGTTAGTACTGACATGGGTGGTCGCTCGGGAAAGCTAGGTACTGCTAATACCCAATAATCGTCGCATTAGTGTAGTGTCTGTGCAGTATATGCATTAGAACAATACAGTGGACGGGTCTCTAATGACCTCGTAGTTGACGGGACCTTAAACTCCAACAAACAACAACAAAGCCAGGGCCGGCTTTAGGGCAAGGCGACCGAAGCGACTGCCTTGGGCCCCGCGCTGGTGACTTAAAAAAACACTTGGTACTGGGGCCCCTCTATCGTCTGCTGCCTTGGGCCCCGCAAACTCTAAGGCCGGCCCTGCGTCTCTCTCGTTCTCGGGCTACTTAATAGCTGCTAAGTGTCATACTAAGGGCTTTACTAAGATTCAAAGCTTTGCTTACAGGAAAAACAAGACTTACAAGGAGGAAAAAAGTAGTGGTTAGTCCAAGACGATCTGAAAGGAACATAGGCCGGAGAGTTCGATATGGTAAATGTGTAGGTGATTCAAAATAAAAAAAAAGAGAGATGTGTTACTCGTCTTTGTTAGATCAGTCCACTATGACTCGTTTTATTTTTAAATTGTCCTGTGTTAATCGTTATCAGACAAACATTCCATATATTTCGACGAGGAGGAGTGGAATGGGAAGAGACCAAGAAAGAGTTCTCGTTTGATGCAAGATGCAGTTTCGGATGAAGGTAATTAAACTGTTTGGTGCTAAATTTTGGAAAGGTTTCAATTATCCTCGCCTGTGTAGCTCAGTTGATGGGACACGTGCTTGTCTCTTGAGCTCATCGTATGTTGGTTCGCTTTCTCCCGGGCTAAGGTTCGTTGTTTTTTTTCTGTCTCTGTCGCTCCGTGTGATAGGGAAAGGGGGAGGGAAACCAAAAAGGTGATCAATCCTCTTTCATCTTGTAGGTTGTGGTTTGGCATGGGTGTACGATTTCACCTGTGGCGACGAATGGGAACTCCTCTCTCTCTCTCCCCCTTTCCTCTTTTTCTCTCTTCTCCTTTCCTCTCTTCCCTTCTCCTTCTCTCCCCCTCTCCTCTCTCTCTCTC
>JAAFCE010008824.1:0-31621 GCA_013389805.1 Trigoniulus corallinus
AATATTGCCTCATCTGCCCGTTGCGTAGTAGAGAGGGTTCTCTTATGTGCTAATGCCATCGTACACCACACGGGACCTCGGGTTTACTTCTCATTTACTTCTCAGGCGCATTCGGGCCCAGTCCCTCTGTCTCTCGTCCGAAAGAAGCCAACCCACCTCGGTCCAGTATCGAACCTAGGATTAGTGATGCAGTTACCGAGCGTGCTACCCACTGCGCCACCGAGGCGGGTTTAGCTTGTCCTAATGTTGAATGCAAAATTTACCTTCCCTAAATTAAAGAAAATGAAAAACGGTTCAGGTCTGAACTTTTCAGTTAGATTCTGCCACTTTCTTTGCACTTGAGCAAAAATAATTTGTTGATTATAGGGTAGAAATGACCAAGTTGACCATGCATACATTTTCATTTGTTGTTGTTGTTTGTTGGTGTTTTAGGGCCATTCAACTACAAGGGTCATTAGAGCCGCGTCCACAGCATAGTTCTTATGCAGAGACTGCACAGACACTACACTAATGCGACGACTTTTGGGTATTAGCAGTACCCAGTTTTCCCAAGCGGCCACCCATGTCACTATTAGCTGGGATAGCGCTGCTTAACTTCAGTGATCAGACGAGAACTGGTCGTACATTTTGAGCAAAACTGACAACTACAGTAGTTCTGCAAGCATCACTTTTAATTAAACAAGAAACAAGATACGATTGTAGATAATGCCGTCCAAAGACCAAATGGTATTTTGTCAAATAGTTATGCATAACCTTTAGCCCCCATCGTTTAACACAAGACCTTTTATAGCAATTCATGCAGGTCATATGTAAATTGTTTGGGCTGCCACTTTAGATAACAAATTCCAGACTAATGAGGTAAAAGAATAAACATCCCAGTAATATGAACCTTTGGGAACGAACCAAAAATGGTGTCAAACTTTCTTTAAACAATTTTACTTCATTTTTGAACTATAACCAACCACATGGCGACGGTCTCTTTTCTGGGTCCCCTCTTTTCTACAGCCGGATATCCCAAATTTGGTTTCAGTAATTTTTCTGCTTGAAATTTACTAAAAGTAACCGTTTCAAAGCCTTTGAACCGTTGATTTTCTGAGAATGGGGTATAACATTTGGGAAACACATGTTTGAAACTATTTTTTAACACAGAATGAATTTTAAAAATAAATTCAAGTGTGTCTTTTGCAGGTCAGTGACGAGGTTGACATCACAAAGATGTACTTTAGACATCCCAATGAGGGAGTCCTTCATTGAGTTTTGGGGATTAGTTTATGTTGGTGGGGTAGGTTTTTTTGAATGACGAGGGTGCATTCCTTCCTATACATAAATGTTATAGGAGAGAGAGAGAAAAAAAATCTCACACACAAGGTTACATACCTGCCCAAAACCCTGAAGGGTTATACACCCATTAAACCACTTTTGTATACAGTTGGCGCTACAGATATAGGTAAGCATACTTTTAAAATAATATTTTTGAAATTCAATGTCTGTGAATCCTTCAGATGTATTAATTTAAAATGAAAAAAAGACAGTAAAATATGCTATAATATTTTTTTTTTATAGCGAGAGAAGAAAAGAGGCATGATATACTCACAAAAATACTTTTGTAGGTCTTTCCATAATAAGCGTAAGGAACTTTCAGAGCGATTTCTTGGGAACTAGCGTCGTCCACTTTTCCAGATAAACTATTGTCTCCAATTCCATAAGTAAAAAAATCGTCTTTAGCAATTTGAGTACTAAATTGAAATAATGTAAAACTGAAGTAAAGAAAAAGGACTGGGTTAAATTGCTTTCTCCCAGTTAAAATTATCATTTTTTTTTAACTAATCTTAGTAGCACTGAAACTGAAAAATAACTGTGATGAATAACTTCAAAATATTGGCAGAATAATAATAATAATAATAGCGTTTTAAAGTGACTCAAGATGTGTGTAGACAGACCATCCTTGTTTGTGTCAAATGAAATACACATCTCAAAGTCCTTAACCAAAGTGTGTACAATTCCAAAGAACTCTTAAATCCTATTGGCTCATCTGCTCAACTTCTTTGACACTCATCACAAAAATAAATCACACAAATGTCTTTTTTAAATATTAAATCCATTGTATTGTGTAAAACTTCTTACGCACAATTAAAGGAATAAATGAGACTGATTATACAAAACATTTCAGTTGCCTTTGATTAACAGTATTCCTGAGCAGAAAAAAAATTTGTGTATATATTTCTGGAATTAATTCACTTTTAAATGAAACTCCCCCATCTGAAATCATTTAAAAGCATTTATTTAATAATACTGGTAAATAGCCCATATCACAAGATGAAATATAACTCAGATCTGAGAAGAAAATACGTAGTTGAATAATGACGAGGGCTCAATTGCTTCAATCTTCGCCTTTATCATAAGCCAAATTAGGCGATAGCCATTTCTCAATTTCAGAAATGTCGACGTGTTTCCGCATGGCATAATCTTCAACCTGTAACACATTAAAAAGTATTTTTCATTACTTGATTTTATTCCTTTAAAATTATTGTAGGTGGCAGATGTTAATCATATTTCAACAATCATGAATGAATGAATCACTGGGGGAGCGGCGAATTGCGTTGGACACACCACTTCTCTCTCGTCCGATCACTGAAGTGAAGCAACGCAACCCCAGCAAGTACTGACATGGGTGGCGGCTTGGGAAAACCTGGATACTGCTAATACCCAAAAATCGTCGCATTAGTGTAGTGTCTTTGCATTTCCACTTCTGTTTCGGGCAAGAGCTGGGTCACTGGAGACGAAACAGAGGATGGCAAAGATCACATTTGGAGAGGAGGGCTGTGGATTGTGTGGGGATCGAGTGGAGGATGTCAGGCATGTGATCCTGGCCTGTCCAGCGCTGGACCACTGCAGGAGGGGTTGGGGAACCCCCCACATTGGAAGAGGTGCTGGGGGTGATGGGATCTGGGGTGGAGCGGCTGGAATCGGTGCGAAAGGCAAAGGTGTTGCTCGGGTGCTGGTGGAGATCTAGGCATATGGGTCTAGCATGAAAAATCTCACTAGCAAGGAATCCGTCACAAAGGATTACGCAGTGGACGGGGCTGTAATGACCTCTTAGTTGAAGGGCCCTAAAACTCCAACCAACAATGAATCACTCACCTGTTCTTTACTAATTTTTCCCAACGAAAAATACGTTGATTTTGGATGGGCGAAATACAATCCTGAAACTGATGAAGCCGGATCCATAGCTAATGAATCTGTCAATTTAATGCCTGTTGTGCTTTCAGTGTTCATCAAGTTCCACATAGTCAATTTTTCAGTATGATCTGGCTGAGTTGGATAACCAGGAGCTGGTCGGATTCCCTGAGTAAAACAACCAAGCAAACTTAACAGATATTTGGACAGTAAATCAAGCATGTAAAGAAGGCTGGAAACAAACCAAAATGTGAATTCTTAAAACAGGTAGCTTTTACACAGACATTTTAAGACAGAGTGTCGAGTTAGTTACACGTGAAATTTCTTAATTGGGAAGTAGGCAATGTACCTTATATTTCAGTTTGAAAAGATCACTCGCATTAAAAGATTCCTCTGACGCATAACCCCACAGCTCACATCTCACTCTTCCATGCAATTCCTCAGCAAATGCCTGAAGTTAATGCAAATCTAGTTAACCAATAATTTATTATTTTATTACGAAACTTTAGATGTCTAACTTCTGCCAAACGATCCGCCAATGCTTTCACCATAATCACCGAATAGTCATCAAATTGTTCTTCATATCTAAGAAATACAATGAAAACTAATAAAATACTTACAATAAATAGTTCAAAACTGTTATTGTTTCAACAAAAATTACTTTTTGCATAACTTCTGAACTCCAAAACCTGTGCTGACAGCAAACAAGCCAATATAATCTGGTATTTCTGAAGTTATAGGTGCAATAAAATCCGACAGGCAATAATAAGGGTCATCCGACGAAGAATCCTTTTCTGCCTTTATCACAAATAGATATTTAGATTGGATACTTACTAGTTGTTACTAACTTGTTAGCTACTAGCTAGGTTGGCTACTAACTTGTTGCCGCAAACCGTGAAGAATGGCCACAGGTTGTCCACGAGGAAAACAATCATCAGTGAACAAATAAATATCGTCTTCGACACTGTTAGCAGAAAAGAAAGAAATAGTCCCTCTTGCCTCCAAGAGTTCTTCGTTAATTATATTATTTAGTATTTGTTGCGCATCATCATATAATTTCTTCGCTTCAGAACCTAAATTATATGATGAAAAACAAATCAACAATAATGTAATTCTATGATTAAACGAAAATTGGCAATGAGAAGAACTGCAACAACATACCAACTGTTTGATCTTTAAAAATGTTTGGGAATCCCCGGTTAGGATATTTCCCCCTTAATTGCCAAACATCAAAAAATGGTTTCCAATCAATAAATGGGACTACGCGTTTCAAGTCGTAATGCTCATAAGCCTTTGTACCTAAATACGTTGGTTTTACTGAAAGTATTTAACAGCAATTACAAAACTAATATCTTCCTATAAACATATACAAATGACACCCAACGCTTGACTGAAAGGCAGCAACCAAGCTTAAACGATTTTAAAATCACCTGGACGAGGACTACCAAACCAATCCCAGACAAATCGATTTTTTCTTGCAACTTGCAAAGGTACGTAATTTCTTTCCAATAATGAATCGTAATAATCCATTCTAATTTCATCATATTCTTCATTAACATCTTGCAGAAATTCTTGGCGATTCTTTGAATCCAACAGTGAAGAACACTAGATGAAAATAATAAAATACTCAACAAAGATCAACTGTCGAAATATAGAAGGTAAATAATAAGTTATTAAAGAGTTTTTCATACAACAACTACACTTTTCGAAGCATCAAGGACATGAATTGTCGGCTGAGAATATTTCGGTGCTATCTTAACAGCAGTGTGAGTTTTAGACGTTGTTGCACCACCAATTAATAATGGGATTTGCATATTCAATCTTTCCATTTCTTTAGCCACGAAAATCATCTCGTCTAATGATGGTGTTATTAAGCCTGACAGACCTACAATATCTATAAAAAAAAGGGGGGGAATGACATCCTCTTTGTCAGTATAAGGCTTCCGAATCAGGGCATTATCTCGTGTGACAAGTTTTACCAGCTTGATTAGCCACTGCAGCCTGCAGGATTTTATCACAAGGTGTCATGACTCCTAAGTCGATTACTTTGTAATTATTACAGGCTAAAACAACAGCCACGATATTTTTTCCAATATCGTGTACATCTCCTTTAACAGTAGCCAATATCACAGTCCCAACGTGATGATCCTGTAATTTTTCTAGTATTAGTTTAAAAGTAACCAATAATTATAATAGTATAAAGAATAAACCATCTATCGCTATACTACAACATTTACCTTTCCTTGTATTCCTAGAGTTGCAAACTGTTCGTCCTTTTCTTTTTCCATGAAAGGAATGAGATGGGCTACAGCTTTCTTCATTACTCTGGCAGATTTGATAACTTGTGGTAAAAACATTTTACCAGCACCAAACAAATCGCCCACCACATTCATACCCTAATAATTTATGATTATTATAAAATGTAATGGTTAAATTGCTGAATGTCCTGTTGTCTGTATTTTATATTCAAGTCTAACCTTCATCAGAGGACCTTCAATGATGTTCAAAGGCCTTGGATATTTCTCTGTAGCAAGTCTGGCTTCTTCAGTATCAGTTACCACAAATTGATCGATGCCCTATTAAATTATAATTTATAGTACGATTACAGTTTACGGATTATTTTTATCACTATTCTTAATCGTTAAATTTATACCTTAACTAATGCATATTCCAAGCGCTCCTCCACTGGCTTTGATCTCCATTCCTCACTCTTTTTATTAACAGCTGATGATTGTTTACCAAATGTCTAATTTTCATAAAACATTTAACTAAAAAAGTAATTCATTAAAAAATAACAGGGTATTTATAGGTAGGTGTAATCAGATATTTATACATTAGCATATTCCAAGAGCTTTTCAGTGGAGTCCTCATTCTTGTTCCATAACACGTCTTCACATAAGCGTAATAAGGTAGGTTCAATATCGTCATACAGTGGTAAACAACCAGCGTTTACAATTCCCATATCCATCCCGTTCTGCAATAGTTAGTAATTGATATTTTTAAAACTACTACCACTCAACTTACAGCCACTAAAATCAGGTTACAGGTTATATGCCTCTCTTACTTTTATGGCATGATAAAGAAAAACTGAATGCATGGCTCTCCGTATTACTTCCATCCCACGAAACGCAAACGAAATATTAGAAACGCCACCACTAATTCGGCAACCTGGTAACGTAGCCTAGAGAAATATATAGTTAAGATACGTAACTAAAGCAAAAGTATAAAGTACATGAAAATCAAGCAGTACTTTAATTATTTTCGTAGCTTCAATGAATGAAATGCCATAAGTATTATGTTCTTGCATTCCAGTAGCAATGGTCAGGATGTTGGGATCAAAAATGATGTCAGTAGGTTGAAATCCAATTTTATTTATCAAAAGATTATAAGATCGTGTACAAATCTCCACTTTCCGTTCAACTTCTGTTGCCTACATTCAACATTTAAAATTATATCTTATTAAAATTAAATTTTATTCTAACAATTGAGCCACATAATTTTCTATAATGAACGTACTTGTCCAACTTCATCAAACGCCATCACTACAACTGCAGCACCATACTTTCTTATCTTTGTAGCTTTCATCAGAAAGTCCTCCTCGCCTTCTTTAAGGCTGATGGAATTAACAATACATTTTCCTTGACAACATTTCAGTCCAGCTTCAATTATGTCAAAATTAGACGAGTCAATGCATAAAGGTACCTAACGAGAATGGAGATGTTAAAAAAACAACCAAAAGTGAAGCACATACTTTGAAAAGTGAAGCACATACTTTGCAAATATCTGGTTCTGTGGCAATGTGGTTTAGAAATCTGGTAATGGCCACTTTACCATCTAGCATGCCATCATCTACATTTATATCCAAAATTTGAGCACCTGCTGCAACTTGATCTTTTGCAATCCCGAGGGCATCCTAATAATTGGAAAATGTTGCAATATAAAACAGTAACATTTTACACGTCATAACTAATTTCATACTTCATATTTTCCAGCTAAAATCAAGTCGGCGAATTTCTTCGAACCAGCAACGTTACAACGTTCTCCAATATTTACAAATAATGTTTGAGAACCAATACGAACTGGTTCAAGACCTACAATACAATTCTGTGTAAGTCGTAATTAGTTCATCAGTTAGAAAACACTGCTTGTTTAGTTACCTGACAGAAGTAAATGATCATTGTATAATGTTACAGGAGGCACTCGTGGAGTATAACCTTTGACAGCATCTTTTATTGCCCTGCCATTTAAAAAGAGAAAATAATGACATTTTGATACTTTTAATAAGAAAGTTAGAATATATTTTCAACCTTATATGATCAGGAGTAGTCCCACAGCAGCCACCAACGATATTAATAAGACCATCTCTTGCAAACGACTACGTCATAGCAAAATTGAGGAATGTAAAATTAACATCTTACCAATGAATGACAACAATATTTGTATTATTAACAATTAATATATGTTACCGAAAGCAATTCTGCTGTCAGAGCTGGTTTTTCATCATATTCACCAAACGTATTAGGCAAACCTAAATTCCACAATACCTCACAATGTTACTTAGGTAAAAATGCTACGTCATTTCAAATTTTTCCAATAGTTACCTGCGTTTGGATAGCAAATAACAAACGCTTTTGTATTTTTGCTTATGGCTTCGATGAATGGTCGCATCGCTTCTGCCCCCAAAGCACAGTTCAGTCCAACTCTGCAGATATTCAAATTCATGATAAGTATGCCAAATAGTAGCATTTCAGTAATAATGAAATTCAAGTTGTTTTTAAATCAGTCTTACGCTGTTGGCAAACAGTGTGAAACACTTATGACAAAAGCCTCACTGGTCTGTCCTGATAATGTGCGTCCACTTTTGTCAACGATTGTGCCAGACACCTTTGATTCAAATTTTTCTTTTTTAAAGTTCGTCAACCGTAATATTTAAGATATAAAAACTGTGAACTGGTTGTTTTCTCTTACAAACACTGGAATTCTATCGTATTTTTCTTCAAATAGAGTTTCAATGGCAAATAATGCTGCTTTGGCATTTGCAGTATCAAAAACAGTCTCTACTAATAAAATATCAACTCCACCATCTAGCAGTCCTTTAGCTTGTTCTTTATATGCTTCCATCAGATCATTAAATGCTTTAGATGTGAAAAAGAGACAATTAACACATGCATGCAGTAGGAAATGCTTAAAGAGCCTGATTGGAACGATGATCAAATGTAAAGGCTCGACACAACAGATACTAACTTATATTTCGATACGAGGGCTGTTCAACTGATGGTGATATGGATAGCGTTTTATTTGTTGGTCCCAAAGCTCCAGCTAAGAAGTGAATACCTTCCGTATCTTCAATAGCTTTTCTCGCAATCTGCGCTGAATTGAAATTCAATTCATATACCTATTATGAACAGAACCGTTGCATTATTTTATGAGCTGATATTTTTTTTTTAATTTCTTATACTAGATGCCTTTATACCAAGTCTTCCAATCCATAGTCAGCCTGTGCAATGCTTGTTGAGCTGAATGTATTCGTTTCAATAATATCAGCTCCTGCATTCAGGTAACTCTGTAGACAAACACAATCTCATACTGACTCATGTAATTAACAAAATGCTACTAACAAACGTCTACAGTCCACTCAGAAATTTCATATTAAATACCTTGTGAATATCATAAATTATATCAGGTCTTGTAATGCTTAATAAATCATTATTGCCTTTGAGAAGCTTAGGATGGTTTGCAAATCTTTCACCCCTGTAATCTTCTTCTTTTAGTTTGTACGTCTGAATCATGGTACCCATCGCTCCATCAATTACTAGTATTTTTTCTTCAAGAAGTTTAAGAAGCATCTTCTGCTTGCCCTCTGTTTTAATGAAATCCACATTTTAATTAAGTACCCCAATGGCACGATGAAGGCATATGGTCAGAATGTTGACAGTTCTGGTTAACGTAAAGCCGAGCAGTAGCATAGGCAGACACGAACCCATTTATCAGTAATTCGAAAAACATGTCGGTGCAATTATATAACTAGTTCAAAAAATTATAAATTAGTGAACGATGAATAGTGTCAGTCTTCTTCCTGCATCCCATTTTTACAAACCAGTGCAAAAACTGACCTCATTCCACTCCAAGTCATGTTATCATAGAGCTAACTCATCTTTATGCAATTTCCATCCTATATTACATTGAAGGAAGTCAGCTAATTGTTAAATTTTAATATTTTGGTTAGGGAGCTCTAATAAATGTGTATTTTATTGGAGTTTGGTAAATCTGGCGTTACAATAACCGGTATACCACAATAACCTACAGTATATGCACGTGTGCTTTAAACATATGGTCTACGTTTGCAGAGATGCTAATGTCACTTGGCATAAATCCAAACTTAACAGAGACTCGATCGCAATCTGGATAAATAATCTGTAAGTTACAAACAAAAACCAGACGATTTTTTCTTGAGGGAAAACACCCCCAATTATCAGCATATGTACAAGAGGGGTACCTTGATCTCACGAAGTCTAGATATCTATAAAAAAAAACAGAAAGATATCACAGAGAGAGAGAGAGAGAGGTAAATAATGTGATAAGTAATGTAGGCATAAAGAAAGCACAATTCACGGTAATAATAATAACGTTGTTAATCCTCTGGAAATACATATGGTCTTACCTAAAGATGTGGAAATTTTATCAAGAGATTTCATTTTGAGATTCTAGATCTTACGATCTTACAAATCAAGTTTAAACAGGTGGCAGTTGCTTTAGCTTTGCTAACGAATTGCACGGAATTTTTTTTGTTATATACTGTCAGTATATGGTAGTTGGTAACAACTGCCTGAAAATTATATTTAACATCTCAATAAATGTACTATGAAATAGGTCCCCTTCCACCCACATTTCTTTTTATATGTTTTATATCATGTTACATTTAATTGCCTTAACAGATGTACGGTAACTCCATTGAACATATTTGGATATTTAATTTCGGCGCCTTTAATTTCCTTATATTTCATTTAACCGTGGTCCCTAAATTGTAACCAAATCACTTGCTAATTAATCATTCATTCCGTTCTCCAATATGTGAAAAAATTAAGCAACCAATAAAATTCAAAGATTATATCATAATAATAACATTCTACAACACCGTAAGGTTACAGAGCATCTTTCCACGTGGATGTAAAGCACGTGGAGTAGCAAGGTCGAATGACACGTCATCAGTTGTGGAACGTTTCAACATTCTTTTTTTTGGGCGTCCATTGACAATAGCGCCGTTCGAAATTTCGAGTAGGGCGGATTGCTAGCTGATTCGGAACTGTAGTCTGAATGTCGTCAGCGAAGTGAGTGTAAAATATTTAGGTTAGTATGTCGGGATTTTAAATTTATTTAAAATTATGCACTGACTCTTCTCTGCGATTAACAGTAGCATTCAGGATGTTATTTCTTTAGAGTTGGGCTATTCCCATAACGAGTTCTAACGTAGTCGAAGACTATCGGCTGCGCAATGTATTTTATATTCGACTGACCGCACTACAGATTTGACATTCTACTTTTTTAAAATATATTTTAATATAATTATAGTAAGTGTAATGATTGGTAACATATACAAATAGATTATGTTCCGAATTAACTATTTTCTATTATGTCATATGTTGATGTTTAATTAGACCAAAGTTAGAAGATCACATATTGTTACAGTAATTAATTGAAGAAAATCCGCCATTAAGTACATGCTAGTGACGTGGTTTTATATGGTCATATGTTGTTGAGACAATTTTCAGAAATCTGTATCTTTGCATATTTAATTTTTTGAATTCATTTATAACTTTCAGAATCCCATTTCGTTGCTGACGTAAAATACTCCGTTTCACAACAGATGGTGTTACGTAAATTAAAGCTAATATACTGTAATTACATTTTCAGAAGTGAAAGATGGTTACGTTGCCTTAGATACTGATGAGTACCCGACGGCGTAGAGTCGGTTCCGAGTCTGAATCAAGAGACTTTGTTGTGACAAGTGAAGTTCCTACATGTTCTTCTCACTTGTACACATCAAATTCGCAAACAGCTTCTCCTGTCCTTACGTCTAATTTGGAGACAAATTTGATCAATTACGAAATGACGTGCCGCGATAGAACCAAAGAATTTATGTCTGCAGTGCAATCCATGCACGTAAGACAGGTAAGACTGACCTGAAGAGAGTTTCTATATATTCTGTATAAATTCTGTAATATAAGACTTGAATACTTAAAGGTGAATGGAATTAAACCTGGCACTAATCCTAAGAGAGGTAGAGTAGAAGTGCAACGATGGAATGAGTTTATGAGAATCGCCAAGTGAGTAGAAATGCAGTTTATTACACGATTGTCATTACGTAATAATCAGAGTGTTAATTATGATATGGTTTTCGTTTTCGACAAGGTTAATTGGGCGCGACATAGGCAACACGTACGCAAAGTTGGAAAAACTCACTATCCGTATGTAAAACTACGATCTACATATTTATAATTGTCATCGTCGATTGTTAATATTTATTAAAACATAATTATATAATAGTGGCGAAGAAAAAATCACTATTTGATGATCGGTCCAATGATATTACGCAGTTGACGCATGTAATAAAACAGGATATTGGTAGCCTCAACAAACAAATATCACAGTTGCAGATGGTATGTATTAGATTCGTAAAAAAAATACTGATCATATGGTGGTGTTGTCAATTTAATAATAATAGTCATCATCATACCCTTATCTCACCTGTGGCAGGGTTGGGTCTGCGGGTTCCAGCCCTCCACTCCTGCCTATCTCCCGCTAGGTCCTCGTCCTCTACCACATCCTCATGGACAACCTACTCCCACGTCTGCTTTGATCTCCCTCTGCCCCGGGTGCTTTCAACTACCTGCATTCCTGTGATAGACGTAACGAGCTCCTCCTTCCTGCTTCTCATGACATGTCTGTACCACCTCAATCAACTCTCCCTCAATTTTTCCGCGATGTCCTCCACCGCGGGCTACTTGTGATATACTCATTCCTAATTCTATCAGCTCTCGACACGCCACTCATGTACCGCAGCATTCGCATCTCGGCTACTTGCATTCTATTCACCTGGCTTTTCTCACTGCCGCCAACACTCCACTGTGCTCCATTCAGGATAGCTGGCCTAACCACTGCCCTGTAAAACTTGCCTTTCAACTTGATTGGGGCACTCCTATCACACAGGACTCCACTTCAACCATCCCCCATTGATTCTATGGGTCAGATCCTAGTCCAGTGGTGGCGAACCTTTTTTTTGAAGAAGGGTCACGATAACACGAAAAAAGAACCAAAAATTTGTCCGTGGGTCAGGCGCAAGCACTGACCCATAATAATGAATTAATAATGACCTTAATAATGAATTAATTAGTTTATTAAAGTAGCAAATAGAGAGCATCATCATAATACCGTTATCCCGCCTGTGGTAGGGTCGGGTCTGCAAGATGTAGCCCGCCAGGTCGACGTCCACCCCACACACGCTATGAGACAATAAACTAGAAATGATTCCCGTTCTGGTCACTTAAAATTGCACTGTGGGTCACAGGTTCGCCACCACAGCCCTAGTCTAACTCCCCGTTGCTGTGGAACACTGATCCTAAGTACTTTACCTCTTGCACCTTTGTCGCCAGCTCGCCCCCATAGAGTACTTCACCATTATTTTCCTGTCCTTCATTTTAATAATAATAATAATAATAATAGTCTTTGAAATCTTAAAGCTCGTGAAAGCTCGTCACTTCACTGATGGAGCACATATGCGAACACATTCCAACTCGGTTGTTGTATCTTTACAATCGAAGTTAGCATCCATGTCCAATGATTTCAAGAGGGTGCTAGAAGTGCGGACAGAGGTAATAATACCACTTTGCTGGACGTGGAAGTGAAACACCGTTAACGTAGGGATTAATTGCTGAAGGAAATTGTTTTTGTTTGTTTTTTTTCACGCAGAACTTGAAACATCAGAGAAATCGACAAGAGCAGTTTTCTCAAGGCCCTGTAAATTCTACCCTTCCGCCATCAGCCATGAGTGGTTATCACCAAGGATCTGTCTTAATTGCTGACGAACAGGCTAACAATAAGAGAGACTATGCTATTAACATGAGTGGTAATGATGGGGCATATCGGCAAGATCAATTACAGATAAGTGATGAGCAAGACTCGTACTTACAAAGCAGGACGGAAACAATGCAAAATATAGAATCCACAATAGTTGAACTTGGTGGAATTTTCCAACAATTAGCTTTTATGGTAAAGGAGCAAGAAGAAATGATTCAAAGGTAAGGTTATTTTATAACATTTAAACGTGGTTTGTAGTTAGTACCTTTATTTAATGGAGTATCTGAATTTTGACAGGATTGATTCTAATGTTGATGATGCTGAAATGAACGTCGAGGCTGCACATACCGAGATTGTAAAGTATTTTCGTTCAGTGACCTCCAATCGTTGGCTTATGATAAAAGTATTTGCCATTTTGGTATTTTTCTTTATACTGTTTATTGTATTTATGGCGTAACTTTGAAGTTACATTTTTTTTTAAAAACAAACTGTAAGGTGATGTTAATATTTGACTTGCTATGTGTTTGGGGTACACCCTATAGCAGAAATTCTGTGGCTCTAAATCATTTTTCTTGGATTAAACGTTTTTATTTTTCCTTATTGTGGATAATTCTGCAGAATACTTGCTATAGGAAGTGCGTGTTTCAGACTTAATGATATAGAGATTGGAAGAATCAGTATACATCATCTAAATTACGTGCACTTGGAGGGGAAAGTACTGCAAATTTTGATCGGTAATGGCACATTTAATGCTGATTCCATAGCATAGTGTCTTAATTTAGATGAATGAATGCTTATGATTCTAAAACCGTTCACGATTTTTATATTGTGATCTGAAATACGTTAATGTTGTATGTATTTATATATCCTATAATAGACCTGCAGTTTATGAAGTTGACTAGGGCTGTATTATTGGCATGTAAAGTAAACGACTACTTCTAAGTGGAACTGATACACTTTTCATTTATAAGAATTCGTAATAGGAGAATGCTGAAGGAAAATGCTATAAATTGTTGCAAGGTGCTCATTAGATTTGCTTTTTTTTATCGTTTCGTTGGTGTTTTAGGACCCTTCAACTACAATGGTTTTTAGAGCCCCGTCCACTGTAATTCTAATGCAGAGTCTGCACCGACACCACGCTGTTATAACGATTTAGGTATTAGCAATACCCAGTGTTCTCAAGCGGCGAGTTGCGTTGGACACACCAGTTCTCGTCTGATCACTGAAGTTAAGCAGCGCAACCCCAGCTAGTACTGACATGGGTGGCCACTTGGGAAAACTGGGTACTGCTAATACCCAAAAATCGTCGCATTAGTGTAGTGTCTGTGTAGTCTCTGCATCACAACTATGCTGTGGACGGGGCTCTAATGACCTTTGCAGTTGAAGGGCCCTAAAACACCAACAAACAACAACAATAAAGGGGCAGTGGGTAGCGTCTTCAGTAACTGCGTCGGTGGTTCTAGGTTCGATACTGGATCGAGATGGGTTGGTTTCTTTCGGGCGAGAGAGAGAGATGCCCCGAACGCGCCTTCCTTCGGATGAGAAGGAAACCCGAGGCCCCGTGTGTGGTGTACGTAAAAGACCCCTCTCTACTATGCAATGGGTAGATGAGGCAACATTTCCAGGTGTAGGAGCTCGGTGGAGTGTCCCAAACCCAACAGTGGACAGACGATAAATAAGCGTAGGGGGTTACAGCTTTGGTCGGCAACCCACTGCGGTGGATAAACACTGTCCAACAGATCACCATTGTGTCCATTCAGAGGGACAAGATGGGTACCCGACCCTGCCATAGGCGGATAAAGGAGTAGGAGTTGTTTTCTACCAGGGAGTTGTTTTATGCCCTCCCGGACAAAAGGACAAATTGCCGCCCCTTGAAGCAGCGCTCTGTTCGCATGCTGTGTACTCACACTTACGGCCAAAATGGCGCTAGTACTGACATGGGTGGTCGCTCGGGAAAGTTGGGTACTGCTAATACCCAATAATCGTCGCATTAGTGTAGTGTCTGTGCAGTCTATGCATTAGAACTACGCAATGGACGGGTCTCTAATGACCTTGTAGTTGACGGGACCTTGAACACCAACAAACAAACAAAAAACTCAAGCGGCCACTCACGCCAGTACTATCTGGGGTTGCGTTGCTTAATTTCAGTGATCTGACGAGAACTGGTATGTACTTAGGATCACCGTTCTAAATTAATGGGAAGATGGACTCGGATGTTACTCATAGAATCAATGGGGGATGGTTGAAGTGGAGACAGGAAAGTAGAGTCCTGTGCGATAGGAGTGTCCCAATCAAGTTGACCTGAAACTTTTATACAGGGCAGTGATACTCTATATGGAGCAGTGTTTTGGGTGTAGTGAGGAAGAGCCACGTCAATAGAATGCCTGTAGCCGAGATGTGAATGCTGCAGGGTGTCAAGAGCTGCTAGTTAGAAATGAGTAGCCTGGAGGTGGTGGACATCGTGGAAAAAAATGTGGAAGAGTAGGTTGAAGTGGTATGGACTCGTAATGAGAAGAGGGGAAGAAGAGCTCGTTAGGTCCATTTCAGGAATGCAGGTGGTTGGAAGCACCCAGTGCAGGGGGAGACTGAAGCAGACGTGGGAGCAGGTTGTCAGTAAGGATATGGTAGTGTGTGAGGTAGTTTTAACAGTTCAAACAAGTGCACAGGCAGGTGAATTGGGACTGGGAAGGGATGGCTGATGCAATGTAGGACAGCAAGATTAGGAGGGGGGGGGGGGGGGGGGGGGGGTATTTTGGGCCAACCAAGAGTAGGAAGCACATTCCAGAGCAGACAGATATGGTGGTGGAATGATAAAGTTAGAGGCAGCTATCAAACAAAAGAAGCCTGCTTTCCACAAGTGAATTGCAATGGAGATCAGCAATTTGGAATACACTATATGCAAGTCAACATCACAGCAAGGAGAAGCATTGCCTTTTCCAAAGGCAACTGTATGACCAGTTACAGGCAACAGGAGGAGAGAGGGAAATTTTAAAACTGGCCTAGGCTAGTGATAGGGCAACTCTCAGGATATACCCTGCACAAAGCCTCATGAATCTTGCAAGGGGAGAGGAAGACATTCACACCCATCAAATATATCATCCTTGTATCCTTTCAGATGGACAGGATAGGTACCTGACCCTGCCTTGGATAATCTAGGATTAATTAAAGAGGCATTATAACATGCAACTTTTACCCTGCCACTATGAAGTCTACTTGTGGAAGTTTTAGATGAGTCCTATAATAATAAGCAACTTTCATCCTCTGGTACAAGAAATGGAAGAAAATGTTCATCCTGGCTCAACAGAAAAGCACCAATTATAAGGATTTGTTGCCTGTAGTGCAAAACGGCTATGCATGGGAATTTCAAGGCAGAAATATGCACAGAATGTGCATGCAATCAATTAACTTTTTCTAATAAAAATTGGCCATTGAAATTGGTAGTCTGACAGACTTCTCGTTAGTGATCTAGGATTAATTGCTTAGTACCAATGAGCAACTATCTGACCCACCATGGTGGCGTAGTGGTTAGCTCACTCGGCAACTATGCCAGTAGATCTAGGTTCGATACTGGACCATGGTGGGTCGGCTTCTTTCGGGCGAGAAGTAAAACCGAGGTCCCGTGTGGGTAAACGATGGCGTTTGCACGTAAAAGAACCCTCTCTACTACGCAACGGGTAGATGAGGCAAAAATTTCCAGGTGTAGGAGAACGCCCCCTCCCCCTGGCGTCGGTAGCACTCCCCAACGAACACTAGACCGACGATAAATAAGCGTAGGGGTGCAGCTTTGGCCGGCAACCGGCTGCAGAAAAAAACTATGTCCAATATATCACCCTGTGTCCATTCAGAGGGACAAATGGGTACCGGACCCTGCCATAGGCGGGAAAAAGGTTAGGAGTTGCTTTGCAATGAGTACCACCATCTCAATCGTAGCCATGTCTAAATGACGGTATCACGACAAAAGGGCGCGTAAAAGTGTGAGTACTTACGTGATCGCTTTTATATCTATGTTAATATTTATGTCCCTTCGCCACATTTAAAATAGACAAAATCCACGTTTGACTTCAACCCCCCAGAATTGCTATTTTCGATCGGGGAGACCGCTAGAGGGAGCGGCGAGTTGCGTTGGACACACCAGTTCTCGTCTGATCACTGAAGTTAAGCAACGCAAGCCCAGTTAGTACTGACATGGGTGGTCGCTCGGGAAAGCTGGGTACTGCTAATACCCAATAATCGTCGCATTAGTGTAGTGTCTGTGCAGTCTATGCATTAGAACTATACAGTGGACGGGTCTCTAATGACCTCGTAGTTGACGGGACCTTAAACTCCAACAAACAAACAAAGAGACCGCTAGAATTTTGGTGCTGCCCAACTATGGTCAGGATTATTATCATATTTAAGTGTTCGTAAAACCACTGCATGGTTAATGCATGGCTTTGTCCTGCTAACAAATAATGTCAGCTCGTTTGCACCACCAGGTTGAGGCTGAAGCAGACGTGGGAACGGGCTGTCTGTAAGGATATAGCAGTGTGGGGGGGGGGGGGACCTGGTGGGAGATAGACGGGAGTGGAGGGCTAGAACCCGCAGACCCGACCCTGCCACTGACGGGATAAGGGTTGATTTCTTTTTGTTTTGTTGGTGTTTTACGGCCCTTCAATTACAAGGCCACTAGAGCCCCGTCCACTGTGTAGTTCTACTGCAGAGACTGCACAGACACTAAACTAATGCGACGATTATTTGGGTATTAGCAGTTCCCAGTTTTCTCAAGCGGCCACCCATGTTAGTACTAACTGAGATTGCGTTGTTTAACTTCAGTGATCCGACGAGAACTGGTGTGTCCCACGCAATAAACCGCTCGATGATGACGCTGATGATATCCTTATAGTGGGCAGAACTGAGCAGCAAAAGTGCGCCCATTTGTCGTTGCGCCATTTTTGCAATGCGCCCTTTTGTCGCGGCGCCATTTTTGCAATGCGCCCTTTTGTTGCTGCGCCATTTTTGCAATGCGCCCTTTTGTCGCCGCCATATTTTTGCAATGCGCCCTTTTGTCGCCGCCATATTTTTGCAATGCGCCCTTTTGTTGCTGCGCCATTTTTGCAATGCGCCCTTTTGTTGCTGCGCCATTTTTGCAATGCGCCCTTTTGTCGCTTCGCCACTTTTGCAATGCGTCCTTTTTGCTGCACCCTTTTTTCGTTCGCCCTTTTGTCATGTAATCCTAAATGACGTTCCACTTGCAAATAGGCTTAAAGAAAGAATAGTAAATAGTACGGCGCTGTAGGCAGATGCCTTGTAACCGGTTAGAAAGCGCTATTCCTTTTTTGCAATTAGTAAGTTACCAATTGTGGTTCTCTTGCTGGTTACTCACTAGGTTTGGCTATGGCTAATTCTAGCAGTGATGATAGTTGTTCGGCTCCAACGGATTTTGATATATCGTCGAATTCAGAATTAAGCAATGGAAGAGTGACTATCAGTTATATAAGGTGTCCATTATGTAAGAAACCAAAACGAATATATTATTGTTCAGATTGTATTCGTAAGGGCAAATTTCTTCACACATCATCGAGATGTTCTGAGAGGTACGTAATATGGTGAGCGGCAGTGTGGCGCAGTATTCGAGATCCCTGACATCAGCTGATTTCTTTCTCAGACTATTTAAAAATACTACAGTAACAATTAAATTAAAAATTTGCTAAACTGAAGCAGAAAAGAAAAATTTTTGTTTTATTTTGATTGATATCAATAATTGTCATAAACTACTATGTGTTGTCGCTGTAAATTATTAATGACTGTCTGTCAATTATCTTCATCTCTAGCTTTGCTGAAAAAAAGTTAAGGTTATATAAAATGACAGGAGACAAGTTTCTTACATTAGACCAGTACGTATAATAATTATGAAAATTCAAAATTGTATTTAATCAAGAAGTTTATAAAGATCATATGTTTTTTTAGAGCCCAAGCCATGTTTGAACCAACTGCGAGAGAGGCAGCACTGGTAAGTGTCGAATAGCTAAACTACGTACTTTGACGTGATATAGTGTAATGATTTATTTTAAACATTATGCCGTTACAGAAATCTGAAATTACTGCTTGTCATGAGAAAATCAGGTTATTGAAGCTGGTAATTAAAGAAACACAGGAATCTACCCTTCATGGTTCGTTATAATTTAGTACATTGCAACCGGTAATAAGGCGTTAACATTACGTGTTTGTCTTAATGTATATACTTAGTGCTCACAGAAATACAAAGAAACGAAGAAGATATAAATGAAAGGAATATTCATATAACAGACAACGCAGAATGTGCTAAAGAAAAGAAAAGACTTCTTAAAAGAAACTCTTTGGCGATTTATAGTGAACGGTTAGAGGAATTGAAGACTTGCCAAAGTGAACTCAAAGTGGTGGTACGAGAAAATATTACGAATTTGGTTCAGTTGATCTTTCCTATTAGGAGGGTGTCTACAGAACAAAGGTAAATTTACATATAGTTTTTTGTCCTATTCATTGGTTAAACCGTTAGTTTGTTAAAATGAACTAATTAGCAATGTGGGCATAGCCCTGATGACAGTTCAAGTGAAGAGACAATCAGTGCTTTAGCTGATGCGACTCGAACGTCCTACATCAAAGGGCGATGGGTCTACAACGATAATTCAAACGATGCTCAATTTATGATTGTCTCATCTTTGCTCCCTGGAAATGGAGATTATTCTGCCTACAACACGTGGGGTAAGAACTTTAAAAATGCAGCGAAAGATTTTTTGTCTTTGGCAGAGAGCTAACTTGGATTCTGTACTTTAGTGGAGTCTAATGAGTCGGGACCTCCAACTGCAGCAAGTGACCTAGGACATCGACATGTTGCCTGTTCCATTAGTGCCGCTCTCACTTATATTTGCCAGTTGGTTTCTATTTTAGCATTTTATTTGGATATATGGTTGCCTAAAAAACTTTGCTACAGGTATTGTTTTGTTTTTGTTCTCTTGGTCTGTAAGAATTAATTTAGGCATTTGATTTCAACAAAAAGAAAAAGTATGATACCTATTTTTATTACAGTGAATTTTGTAGCCATGAATTAAGCGAGCAGGAATTTGCGTATAAAGTTGCCAAGTTAAATGCTAATGTGCTTCATTTATGTTTATCTCAAAACGTAAATCCTGACCACTTACATCCACGGCATACAGCCTCAAATATTGCTCTGTTGTTAGATCCCAACATGTGTGATCTTGGACGGTAATATACGAGTTTAAAATACGTTAAGCTTCAAATTCAGTTTTCCAGATTTAAATAGTGGTAATTTTAAAATGCCAAATATTTTTTTAGATACGGTGCCTTTGAAGTGAATGCCAAAATAATGGAATCAATGGAGCAGTCTTTATTTCAAGATTTAGAGACTTCTCATGGAAGTGATGACGATTCACAAGAGGATGCTGATACGTTTGCAGAATGGGAGACTGTGCGTTTCGCATTTTTATTGGCATTTTGTAATTTTAGCATCCTACAAATAATTGTTGTACTTAAGCTTTCCGTGGATTTATTTAAAATTTTTCAGATTACAGAACCTACTACGGTTCCACCTCGTGTTACTATGAGTGCTATGCCCAATATCCCGATCACAAGGACACCACATACAACTACAGAAACAACTGCTACAAGTGTTGCTGGAGGATTAATGTCGTCAGCTGCTGCATCTCTAGCTTCTTTTTGGAAAGCAGCAACAGGACATAAATGACAGGAAGGAGATACTTGAAAGTTTACGTTGACCCTAAATGTTCATGTGCCAAAATCGAACTGAATGAAGTCAAGAAAGTAGATAAGAACTCATTTAGCTTTTAGGATGAATTAAAGTTGCAATCGTGAAACCGATAAAGCCTTCTGCAGGCAGGAGGCAGTTTGTTCAATACTTGGCTAAGTAGATGTTAATGTAAATCTTATCTTACGTAGAAGTATCTTCTTACCATGTAATGTGTGAGTTTATAACGAAAACCTTAATAATAATAATTTAGATGTTTTTATGACAGCATTTGTGTCAGTTAGTGTATACGATTGAACCTGAAGTCATACTTGCAAGGTGCTACTTTAAAAAACCAGCTGAAACGTGGATGAAGTGCATTTATGCAGCTACAGTATTGCCTACTTTGTTGAGTGAGGTCTAGTAAACATACAACGAAGATATTGTTAAACCAGGTGACAGCTTTCTGTGGGAACTAGGATGATGGATAAGCATCTAAAAAAGCAATGAAACCAACTAAAAAACTTAACTGGCTACCAGGACAGTCGACGTATGCACTGCAACTTAAACCAAGGAGGATTACAGACTGCCCAGTGCAATCAAGTTGGATTGGGTGCAGCCAAGTTGCGTTGGACACATCAGTTCCCATGAGATCACTGAAGTTAAGCAGCGCAAGCCCACGTCAATACCAAAATGGATGGATGGTTAGGTGCTGTAAATTGTCCCTCTCCTTCATCCTCTTCACCTACCTCCTCATCTCCCGTGAGCAGCCTCCTAAGGGTTCGTCCTGTTAAGGCTGCTTGGCTTACTCCCCAACCCATGAAACTAATCCAGAAATCCAGACTCTAGTTGGTAAAACCTGCATCAAGATATCATAAGTTTAGTAGGTGTTTATTAAAATATGCCTTTTTATTTAAATCTGTATGCATATCATGTTCGTTAGTGTTTTAGGACCCTTCAACTAGCCCCCGAGCCACTGCATAGTTCTAACGAAGAGACTGCACAGATACTACACTAATGTGACGATTTTGGGGTATTAGCGGTACCCAGTTTTCCCAAGAGGCCACCCATGTCAGTAGCTGGGGCTACGTTGCTTAACTTCAGAGATCAGACGAGAACTGGTATGTCCAACGCAATTCGCCACTCCCCGCATGTTATGACACTTATGAAAAGCACATCATGCTCTTCATTGATTGCTGTTGTTTGTTGATGTTTTAGGGCCCTTCAACTACAAAGGTCATTAGAGCCCCGTCCATAGCATAGTTCTTATGCAGAGACTGCAAAGACACTACACTAATGCGGTGAAAATCATGACTGATAATTGCTCGTTAGATGTCTTTCATCATTATACCCGTATTCCACCTCTGGCAGGGTCGGGTCTGCGAGTTCTAGCTCTTTACTCTCGCCTATTTCCGACCAGGTCCTCGTCCGCCCCACACACTACCATAGCCTTACGGACAACCTGCTCTCACGTCTGCTTTGGTCTCCCCCCTGCCCCGGGTGCTTCCAGCCACCTGCATTCCTGGGATGGACCTACCGAGCTCCTCCTCCACTCTTGTCATTACATGTGCATACCAGATCAATGTACTCCCCCGCATTTTTTTCCGCGATGCCCCTCACGCTATCTCGGCGCCGCTACTCCTAATATCGTTGGTTTTTTTTTTTGTTTAATGGCTTGGTGGGAGATAGGCGGGAGTGGAGGACTAAAACCCACAGACCCGACCCTGCCACAGGCGGGATAAGGGTATGGTGATGATTTTCATTAGTGACAAGGCTAATCGTTTGAGTACCTAGCTTTCAATTGGGAAGGACAGGAAAATAACGGCGACGTGCGTTCGAGGGGCGAACTAGTGAAAAAGGTGCAAGAGGTTAGGTACCTAGGATCAACGTTCCAGAGCAAATGGGGAGATAGATATCAATGTGGGTGGCTGAAGTGGAGACAGCAAGCGGAGTCCTGTGCGATAGGAGGGTCCCAATCAAGTTGAAAGGGAAGTTCTACAGGGCAGTGGTTAGGCCAGCTATGCTATATGGATCAGAGTGTTGGGCAGTGAGGAAGAGTCACATCAATAGAATGCAAGTGGCCGAGATGCGAATTCTGCGGTACATCAGTGGGGTATCTCGGGCTGATAGAATCGAGAATGAATATATTAGAGGTAGCCTGGGGTGGCGGACATCGCCGAAAAGATGAGAGAGAATAGGCTGAGGGGGTATGGACACGTAATGAGAGAAGGGGACGAGGAGCTCGTTAGGGCTATACTAGGAATGCAGGTAGTCGGTTGTTTGTTTGTTGGTGTTTTAGGGCCCTTCAACTACAAGGTCATTAGAGCCCCGTCCACTGTGTAGTTCTGATGCAGGGCCTGCACAGACACTACACTAATGCGGCGATTTTAGGATACTAGCGGTACCCAGTTTTCCCAAGCGGCCACCCATGTCGGTACTAACAGGGGTTGCGTTGTTTAACAATCAGTGATCAGACGAGAAATGGTGTGTCCAACGCAACTCGCCGCTCCCCAGGTAGTCGGTGGCACACGGGGCAGGGGGAGACCGAAGCTGACGTGGGAGCAGGTTGTCCGTAGGGATATGGCAGCAGCCCCTGCTCTAGCACTTATGTCGCCCCTTGAAGCAGCGCTCTGTTCTCACACTTACAGTTAAAATGGCACTCCGGACAAATGTCCGGGTTGCCCTCCCTTAGAGCGGGCCCTGATGGCAGTGTGCGGGATGGAAGGGGACCTGACGGGAGTGGAGGGCTAGAACCCGCAGACCTGACCCTATCGCAGGCGGGATGAGGGTACGATGACGACGACGACAAGGTTAATCGTGTAGGCCAAGAATTGGATTGTGATAAAAAAAAAATGATAAAATCCTGCTTCCTCTGCCCGACATCATTTCTGTATGACGACATACTTCAATCGACATTAAGAACGGAAACGGAAGTGATTGGGTTGAGTTTGATATTTTTCAATACTTTTTTCTACGAATGGATTTCCCGCATTTATTTTAGAATGGTAGTGGACGAGAGCCAATAGAAATGCTCGATCTTTCCCTTTAGGCTCCACCTATCCGCGGGAAAAGTGTAGTACAAATGTAATATTAGGGTTCGGTTCCACGGAGGCCGTATTCTATTTTGAAGAATTCTAGTAAATTGATTGAGAATGTTTGAAAAAATAATTTGACGAAACAATACAAGGATATGTATCTATAGAGAAAGTATTATGTATGGACGTTACGAATATGACATATCATTGATGATCAGTCAGTGGATGGAGGGGTTATAAAAATTGAAAACCACCGGGTTGTTTCAATTCTACTCCATGCTGCTCTATGAATGGGGATTTTCTTTCTGAGGACGGCGCCGTTGTCGACGAATCGAAAACTTGTTTAATTAATAGCAGTGAAGAATCTATTATGTTTATTTTCGCTTAGCAGTTAGGTCATCGAATGCAATTATGAATACTAACCGCTCGGAATAACATTTCTATCATTAAATGAAGAAGGTTCTCACATCAACCCGGTATAATTTCTTGATTTTTAAAAGAGTTTACTTTCGACTAGTTTTGATTGTGCTGTGTGTGTGTGTTTCTTCACTACAAGTCTTTGAAACTCGTTTTAGTCAAGATGCCGTTATTAAGACGCCAACCGTTTCGTAAAGAAATACTTCCAGATAATCTTCAAGAAAACGAAGAATTATTTTATTGTAAACTTACTAAAGAAGTTTTTCGTGATTATGAGTAAGTTTAGATAGAGAAAAGTTTACAAGTTTTTGACACTTTGCTTTTGTGAATATTTGTCAGGTGTTAGAAAAAATTTTTTTTCTTGCATTTTTAAGATAAGTGCAGTGCCACATGAAGGAAATCCTTAAATGACTAAGCATTTAAATTTGTCATTACCTTTTGGTATTGGCAGAATATAATGTTTTCGTCAACTATCTCAGCTATAGTGAAATCGAAATTGCTATCGTTAATTCCTCTTTCTGCGTGTCTTGTCTATTTCAAATGTTACAATCATCATAATCGCAAAAGCCACGTTAGGCCTAATTTTTAGCATGACTGACGTCACATATTCAGACATTAAAATTAATGTTAACGTTTTCTAAATCACATTTCATGGCATGATTATCATAGTATAAAAATACTGTATTGCATATCAGTGTACCTATACACAGAGGGCACCTTTGTGTGCGATTTAGATATAGGCGAACCTTTTATTCCTTCACACACTTGATTGTGTGACGGAGACATTATTCTAACCTATGTATTATTAATTTTATTTTTACAGTGCATTCTTTGAACGAGTGATTTTGTGCAATAGTTTAGTATGGACCTGCGAATTGACTGGAAGACCAGGTTTGACGTACTTAGAAGCTGTGGAATCAGAAGAAAGGGCGAGGGCTAGTTTGATGGCAATGCCCGTTGCTCTGAAGCGTGCTTTACTCTATTTGGCTCGACATTCCAACCGAGGTCGTCTTAGTGATCTCTGTGATGATATCTTTTATTATGTCAAAGATCGATTCTTTGTCGGGGAAGAAGTAGAAGCAGTGGTCGATGGAAACAGGTATATACATCTTGACTTCTTATTGTACCAAAATGACATTGAGCTCCAATTGTTTAGATATTGGTTCCACTTTACAATGTTTCAGACGATGCTGCAAGATAAAGAAAGTGATTGCACCCCATGTAGGGAAAAGAAGAATGAGTAGCAATAATGTGTCAGTAAATGATAATTCTTCTAATGAGTAAGTTGGACATTACTAGAGGTTTGAAACTTGGGGAGTTGCGGTGGTTATGTCATGACGAGTTGTATGGTTTGTTTAGCCAAGAAGAGGTTGATACAGATTCAGGCAATTCGGAATTAGATCCAACCATGTATAAGTATCAAGTGTTTGCATGTGACAATGGCCCAAAAAATGAACAAACACTGCACTTACTAACAGCTGATGACGTCATGTGAGTAGTTGTGATTTTTTTTTTTGTTTAAGAGGATGATATAAAATAAAACGAATCTTATCAAGAATCTATTAAATTTATTTTGACACTGTGACTGAACAGTAAGCAATTATTCTTTCTATAGGCGCAAGAAGGGAGTCTATTCAAGAGAGAGAAATAGACTATTTCTTAAACACGCATGTACTCTGCATAATAGTCAATGGGTTGTGAAAGTAATTATATTGATTAGTTAGTTTTATATGCTCCATAGCGATTAATTTTAGTAAAAGTAATGTAGTATTATTTTTATTATTGTCTAGAATAAATTTCTAAAGAAGTATAATATAGAGGATATAAAATTAAAAGATATATTTGCTGGTTCAAAACCTAATCTCGAAGCTATGATGAATCGGAAGAAGCAGAATTCTGGGAGCTCGACGAGCAGTGGCACATCAAAGCAAAAGGTTAAGGATGGGGACAAAAAGAAAATAAAGGAGAAGTCTAAAATTGATGGGAAGCTGCCTGTCAAAAAGAAAGCTGGTGGGGATCAGTATCTGTTTGCAGAAATAGAAGTTATAGGTATCAAATTGTTAACTTTGTTTTTACACATTAATTCAGTGAACGACGAGAAAGTATTAAAATCAGAAACTAAAAAAGTTGGGAAGCAGAAAGATAAAGAGTCACTTGTTCCTAAAGAGGAGAAACCTACGTTGGAAGACAAAAGGAAAGCAAAAGAAGAGCTGAGACAGAAAATGGAAGAGGAGCGAAGAAAGAGAAAAGCAGAAAAAGATAAGGTAATCCTGACAGCTGTTTATTTTAAAATCTGCTTCCCCTGAATTGCTTGTGTATTCATGGACATTTATTCGTAGGAGAGAGAAAAACTTAGAGAAGAGAGGCGAATAATGGCAGAATGTTTGAGAGAGTGGCAAAAACCGAGAGATGATCTTGAATGTGATGATTTGATGGTACGTTGATATTCCAAATTTCGCATTTTGAGGTCATTTCGATATATATATATATAATCTATTTTTTGATATTTTATCGTTTCTGTTCAAGGACTTGCCAGACACAGTTCCTGTAGAGTGTGGTATACCGAACGAAGTATTCGGAGACGCCTTAATGGTGCTAGAATTCGTCCATAACTTCTCTGAACTCTTATCTACAAGAGATAGATTTCCACAAGGGCTTACTTTGGAGTTACTAGATAAAGCACTTGTTGAGAAAGATTGCCAGGGTCCTCTAAACGACTTGTTGCAGTTACTTCTACAAGGAGTATTTTCATTTCAAGAAGAAGAAGAGGAGGAGGAAAACGATGATGATGAAGATAAACACTGTCGGAAAGTTCCTGATGAAAAAACAAATGATGTGGAAGGTTGTAGTGAAGATTCAAGGGGCACATCTGCATCATCGTCTTGGCCGGATTACTATCATTGTAAGAATTTAACGCCAAGTATTTTTTTTTCTGTCTTGTTTTGAAATTTATGTTGTTTAAAATTCTGTGTTATTCTTAAGGTGTACCTCTTCGCAAGATGACATTAGATGCATTTACATTGACTGAGATTTTGAGGTTACACTTTCTCGCATCTCGGTGTCGAAATAGTTCATCTGAATTTTCCCATAGTAGTGATCCTGTCGTGCAGTTGTGCTTTCAAGAACCTGGCTTAATTCAAGCCCTTGCTTACAAAGCAGTATTCGATCTGTCACCAGGTAATATAGTCTTTTGCAAAAAGAAGAGTTCACTTTCCCCCCCACAATAGTTAATATTAACATTCCCTATACATTTTCATTTTAGGTGCTAAATTGAAAATCCTTCAGGTTCTTATCAGTCAGTTACTGTCATTTGTAACCTTACGTGATGAAATAGAAGAGCGTTTAGAGAAATTAAGGATAGCAAAACAAGATCTCAAGCAATTTCAGTGGGCAAGACAGAGGAGAGAGAAAGAGGAAGCGGCAATAAGGTTATCCTCTCTTTTTTTTTTTTCTTAGACAGACTATTAGGTCTGTTACCTTCTGTTTGCTAAAAAGTCCTGTTTGGTTTCATATCTAGATTTAGAAAAAGAATGGAAGAAAAAGCAAAAGCTGAATCTTCTTCCAATGGTCCGTTGTCGTCTCAAGAAGCTGGACGTAAGAGTGAAGTAAGTGAAGAGACGAAGGAGCAGCCAAAAGCCACCAAGGATCAAGAAGAAAAATCTGTAGACATGTTAGGAAATTTGTCACCTGTCGACGTTCAAAGGAAAGAGGAGAAAATTGCGAATAAAAGAGCAAAACAGAAGCAAGAGTTCATCAAAAAAGAAATGGAGTTATCAGAAGCTGTAGCAAAGTTACAAAACCGTGGGATAATGTGTCCGTTAGGTAGAGATCGAGCTTATAGGCGTTTTTGGATGATTAGTGCGTTGCCCGGTTTATTTGTTGAAGACGATGATAGCAACGTAGGTACTTGTTTGCCACAGCCTACTCCTCATAATCCGTATTCAAATCCATACATGTCTTTTAATCACTCCATTACACTGGCACGACATCAAGCACAGAGGATTACTGGAGATCTCAGTAACGCTAGTGACAAAGAAAATGAAGCAAAAGGAAAATTTGCTCTCGTTAATCAAAATAGTACTGCCATTCCTAGTTCAAAGATGCACAAAAATCACAAACTGCTCAGTGACAATCATCCCACAGTTAATGGAGTTGCTGAAGGAGTGAAAATAGAGTTGGAAAACGTTAAATTAGAGTCGGTTGAAAATACCAGCAGTACTAATGAGAAAAAGGCTCCGATTTTTGGTATGTGTAATGCTAGTGGCGATTCCTGTTCGGTACATGGCATCAGGAAGTGCATCAAGTGGTCTTTTTTCCCCACAACCAGTCAAGTCGAGTTGTTGATCGCTTCACTAAATCCTCGCGGTTACCGTGAAGGTAGTTTGAAAGAAATATTAGTTGCCGAGAAGAGGAAAGTAGTGCATTCCGTGAGCAAATGTCCAGTCGGGAATTTAAATACATCTGTGAAAATCGATGATGTGTGTGCTTCGAACCAAAATGATGGAGTTCGTAAGACGACAACTCGTTCAAGCCAAGTGCTGTCCATTACGGAGTCTTCTCTCGAAGATGTGTTTGAACTTACATTTAGGGATTCTGTTTTAGACATTGAAGAAAAAATTTATGCTGGAGGACTTGGATTAATCAAGGTAGTAGCTGTTCTGAGCTGTCCTCTTTTTGTTCATTTTAATTTTACGTGTTTTTTGTTTTTGAAATTATGGAACCGTAGGTCAAAGATCGAATGGCTTGGCGTGATGCTCTGTTGCAGAAAACCTATGATAAGCAGTGTGAAACGTTATGCTGGAATTCAAAGATGGATTCTAAGATGATCATGAATGGAATTTGTAGTGAAAGGTATTTGAATATTTGAAATTATTTTGGAATTATTATGATTGGAGTCTTAATGTTGTGAGCTAATTTTGTGGACAGAGGGCATGAAGAAGAAAAAAGGTTTGCCTCTTCTCCAAAGCCTGGAAATCCTGTCGTTTTTCAATTAGCATGCGCGTTGTTGCAGATATGCCAGGGAATCGAAACGAAATATTTACAGTCTCCTTTAGGTAAGGCAGTAAAAATATAATTTTGAAAGTAGAATTGATGTAGACGTCGTCTCGATTGATGCCGTCGTCTCTCTTTCTCTCTCTCTCTCTACTCTAGTGCCCGACAGAGAAGAAGGGGATGTAAACTTCTCTTCAAAATCTCAACTTGTGGAACGGTGGGAGGAGTCGTTGATGTCGAGCACAAGTCTTTCACAGCTCTTCGTTCATTTGGCCACTCTGGAAAAGTCTGTAGCTTGGTCAAAGTCAATTCTTAATGCTCGTTGTCGACTGTGCAGACGGAAAGGAGATGCTGAGCACATGTTATTATGTGATGGATGTGACAGAGGTCATCATATGTATTGCCTTAAACCTCCTCTGAAGGCGAGTAGACTTAACTTGTGCTAAACTGTTGATCAACTGTTGTCATTTTTTGGTTGCAAGAAAGTTGTAGCTGTTATGTGCTAAATTTTCAATAGGAAATTCCAGAAGGGGATTGGCTGTGTTCAGATTGTTCTCCAAAGAAGAGTCCTCCAAGAAAATCGAGGAAAAGACGAGTCAAAGATTCGGAAGAGAATTTCGACGAAGATGAATATTTGCAGCCCCGTCGAAAAGTCCAAGACATTGAGAGGTAATGTCATCATCACTTGATGGAGAGAAAGAGGAAGTTTGCACAAATCCTTTTTTTTTTGTGTGTACAATGTGTACTCTCTGTGTCATCCTTAGCAGTACAACAACGACAGTGACTACGACACCTGGTACTGAGTTAACGAAATTGAAACAACTCAGAAGTGACGATAAAGTAGCGGAAAACGTTGTTTGCTGTTTTACGTGCAAAGGTTCGTCTGGTCATCTTACTCGGTGTTGTCGTTGCAAGTACTCTTATCATTGTGAATGTGTCGATCCACCGTTGGCAAAGATTCCTCGTGGAAAATGGGTCTGTCTGAAGTGCTTCATACATTCGCCGCCTAAAAGAAGATTGAAGAAAAGGAGACTTGAAAGAGACAACCAAGGTTTGGAAAAGATAAATTGAACCGTCTCTCCAGGGCCAGGGTGGGAACGGCGAGTTGCGTTGGACACACCAGTTCTCGTCTGATCACTGAAGTTAAGCAACGCAAGCCCAGTTAGTACTGACATGGGTGGTCGCTCGGGAAAGCTAGGTACTGCTAATACCCAATAATCGTCGCATTAGTGTAGTGTCTGTGCAGTATATGCATTACAACTATACAGTGGACGGGTCTCTAATGACCTCGTAGTTGACGGGACCTTAAACTCCAACAAACAACAACAAAGCCAGGGCCGGCCTTAGGGCAAGGCAACCGAAGCGACTGCCTTGGGCCCCGCGCTGGTGACTTAAAAAAAACACTTGGTACTGAGGCCCCTCTATCGTCTGCTGCCTTGGGCCCCGCAAACTCTAGGGCCGGCCCTGCGTCTCTCTCGTTCTCGGGCTACTTAATAGCTGCTAAGTGTCATACTAAGGGCTTTACTAAGATTCAAAGCTTTGCTTACAGGAAAAACAAGACTTACAAGGAGGAAAAAAGTAGTGGTTAGTCCAAGACGATCTGAAAGGAACATAGGCCGGAGAGTTCGATATGGTAAATGTGTAGGTGATTCAAAATAAAAAAAAGAGAGATGTGTTACTCGTCTTTGTTAGATCAGTCCACTATGACTCGTTTTATTTTTAAATTGTCCTGTGTTAATCGTTATCAGACAAACATTCCATATATTTCGACGAGGAGGAGTGGAATGGGAAGAGACCAAGAAAGAGTTCTCGTTTGATGCAAGATGCAGTTTCGGATGAAGGTAATTAAACTGTTTGGTGCTAAATTTTGGAAAGGTTTCAATTATCCTCGCCTGTGTAGCTCAGTTGATGGGACACGTGCTTGTCTCTTGAGCTCATCGTATGTTGGTTCGCTTTCTCCCGGGCTAAGGTTCGTTGTTTTTTTTCTGTCTCTGTCGCTCCGTGTGATAGGGAAAGGGGGAGGGAAACCAAAAAGGTGATCAATCCTCTTTCATCTTGTAGGTTGTGGTTTGGCATGGGTGTACGATTTCACCTGTGGCGGCGAATGGGAACTCCTCTCTCTCTCTCTCTCCCCCTTTCCTCTTTTTCTCTCTTCTCCTTTCCTCTCTTCCCTTCTCCTTCTCTCCCCCTCTCCTCTCTCTCTCTC
>JAAFCE010008825.1:0-15222 GCA_013389805.1 Trigoniulus corallinus
TGTGGACGGGCCTCTAATGACCGTTGTAGTTGAAGGGCCCTGAAACACCAAAGAAATAATCCCTAAAACAATTTTCCGTTTTTAACAAAAATATACGGAAAGGAATGTCTGCCCTATACTGAGATGTTTCCTGATCGATGAAAGAGCCAAGAAGATACCATCCTCTCTGCTATTATTTTGAGGTGCTGGACCAGTGTTCTACTTATAGGAACCAAACAGTGTCAAATTTGAATAAAAGATAAGTATTAACAACACCCTTTTATTTTTATTTTTTGACCTAATTTTGCGGTTGCTTCGTCCTGTAGCTAAAACAGTCGGCCATTACGTCAACTGCACTGTTGTGTGCTTTGTTTTTTGCCAATGTTATTTTTGGTGTCGTCTAAATATACAAAGCAACTTCTAACCCTTTTTCCGCCTATGGCAGGGTCGGGTACCCATCTTGTCCCTCTGAATGGACACAAGGGCGATATATTGGTCATAGTTTTTCTGCAGCCGGTTGCCGGCCAAAGCTGCGCCCCTACGCTTTTTTTATAGTCGGTCTAGTGTTCGTTGGGGAATGCTACCAACGCCAGGGGGCGAGCTCCTACACCTGGAAATTTTTGCCTCATCTACCCGTTGCGCAGTAGTAGAGAGGGTTCTTTTACGTGCAAGTGCCATCGTACACCCACACGGGACCTCGGTTTTACTTGTCATCCGAAAGAAGGCACACTCACGGCCTCTCTCTCTCTCTCTCTCGCCCGAAAGAAGCCAACCCACCTCGGTCCAGTATCGAACCTAGAACTACTGACGCAGTTGCCGAGCGTGCTAACCACTACGTCACCGCGGCGGGGATTTCGTCTGAATATCCACACTTTTTAAATCAGTTTTCATTGGTCTGTTAGGGCCCTACAACTACAAGGTCATTAGAGCCCCGTCCACCGCATCGTTCTAATGCAAAGACTGCACAGACACTACACTAATGTGACGATTTTTGGGTATTAGCGGTACCCAGTATTCCCAAGCGGCCACCCATGTCAGTACTACCTTGGGTTGCGTTGCTTAACTTCAGTGATCTGACGAGAACTGGTGTGTCCAACACAATAAGCCGCTCCCGGTACTGCTAATCCCCAATAATCGTCGCATTAGTGTAGTGTCTGAGCAGTCTCTGCATTACAACTACGCAGTGGACGGGGCTCTGTAATGACCTTGTAGTTGAAGGGCCCTAAAACACCAACGAACAACAACAGCTGGTGAATTCCTGTCTGTCCTGGACAAGAAGGAAGAGGCAAACTGAATTAGTTGAAGAGTATTTTTAAAGACTTTTTCTTACATCTGCAATTTCTTGCCTTTATCTCCTAGAAAATTTTTCTCGAAAAACTACAAGGCTATCCAAACATGTCCTACAAATAGTCCTAGGGTTGGCTATTTCCAGAAAGTCACACATAGTGACAAAAATTCTTGTCTCAGAATAGATAATTTACTTGAAAATCGTTGCTCAAAAGTCAGAAAACTTAGGACTAGGCACTCTCTACATCTCCGGATGCTTGTGTGTAACGTATATTTCGTCTAAATCAAAAGCAAAAACAACTCCTAACCTTTTACCCGACTTTTATTGAGGGGCCTGTGGCCATCTTGTCGCCCTGCATGGATACTGGGTTATATCATCGTCATCATCCTCACACCATCATCCCACCTGTGGCAGGGTCGGGTCTGCGGGTCCAATAAACATGCTCTGACTGGAGCCCGCAGGAAATATTGGCTGAATTGTCCCTGGGGGGGGGGATGCCGGCCTACCTCACTGTTCCAACACCGCATTACACACCCAAAATAGAAATTTTTGGCAGGTAAATTAATGCTTTGTTGGTTATAATATTGCATGGTGTCTGACCTTTTGCACAATAACTACAATGCAACAACAGTCAGGCTCATGTCCACCCTGGGTTATATAGTGGATAGTATTTTTCCCGCAGCCGGCTGCCGACCAAAACTTGCAACCCCCCGCTTTACTGTAGGTTGAGGCACTCCACCGACCTGCTCCACCTGAGAATTTTTTTTTGCCTCATCTACCTGTTGCATAGTGGAGAGAGTTCTTTGACTTGCAAATGCCATCGTAAGGCCACACGGGACCTCCACTTTCGGGACCCCATTCGGGACGGAAAGCACATTTGGGGCTTTCCTCAAATTCTATCCCTGGGGAATGGTCCCTGTCCATCCCACACACTGCCATGTCACTCCGGACAACCTGCTCCCAAGTCTGCTTCGGTCTCCCCCTACCCCGGCTACTACCGACCACCTGCATTCCTAGAATGCAGCTAACGAGCTCCTCTGCCCCTCCCTCTGTCTTCTTCATGTTAATCTTTAGCCCTCCCTTTTCCATTGCTCCTCTTATATCGTTTAATCCCTTCTCTATCTCCTCTCTGCTGTCTCTAACTTTCCCCATATCATCGGCAAATGCCAGGCACTGAGGGGCCCACTCCCCTACACCTGTCAGCAGTTCGTCCAAAACCAGGATGCAAAGATATGGGCTAAGTGCTGAACCTTAGTGCACCCCAACTTTCACTGGGAAGCCCACAGTGTTTCCCCAAGGTGTCCTTACCCTGGCTATGGAGCCGTCATACATATCCTGGATTATTCTAATAAACTCTTCTTCTACCCCCCCCCCTTTGCCAGTGGCGTCACTAGGGGAGTGCGGGCCGCACCGGGTGACACCACTCACAACCATGAGAAATGGGGTGACACCAAAGCAGAAGAAGCGGCTGTTTTCGGGAGAGGGGGTGATACCATGGTGTTGTCATCATGGTGTCACCGCACCGGGTGACGCCAACCCTAGCGACGCCACTGACTGCCCTTTGCCATAGTATTTCCCACACTACCTGTCGTTGGACTCTGTCGAAGGCCTTCTCCAGGTCGATAAAGATGGCATGGAGGTCTTTCTTTGCTGCCCTATACTTTTCTACCATCTGCCTCAGAATGAAGATAGTAGGCTCCATTGTGGACCTACCTGGCATAAACTCAAAATTGATTTCCACGGACGCTAGTTTTATCCCGGAGGCGACGTTCCATCACTCTCTCCCAGAGCTTCATGGAGTGGCTCATTAGCTTTATACCTCTATAGCTGCCACAATCTTGGACATCCCCTTTACCCTTGTAGACTGTACCCGAACCCTACCATAGGTGGGACAACGGGGTTAGGAGTTGCTTGTTGCTAGAATGATCAGTTAGACCAGGGGTTCCCAACCTTTTTCTTAGATTCACCCCTTTTAAAAGTATGGGCTTAGTTCATAGACCCCTCACCCCGCTTACATTTTTTTCCAGAATTTGAACCTGATATATATATTATGCAAAATCCCGTCTCGGTGGCACATTGGGTAGCGTGCTTGGTAACTGTCAGTGGTTCTCGGTTCGATACTGGACAGAGGTGGGTTGGCTTCTTTTTGGGCAAGTGAGGTGCCTCAAGTGCTCTTTCCTGCGGATGAGAAATAAAACTGCACGATGACATTTGCACATAAAGGAACCCTCTACTAAGCAATGGGTAGATGAGGTGAACTACCCAGGTGTACTTGCTTGCTTGTTGGTGTTTTAGGGCCCTTCAACTACAAGGTCATTAGAGCCCCGTCCACTGTGTAGTTCTTATGCAGAGACTGCACAGACTTTACACAAATGCCACAATTTTTGGATGTTAGCAGTACCCAGTTTTCCCAAGCGGCCACCCATGTCAGTACTAGCTGGGGTTGTGTTGCTTAACTTCAGCCATCAGACAAGAACTGGTGTGTCCAACACAATTCGCCGCTCACCCAGGTGTAGGAGTTCGACTGAGTACCCCCAATGAACCAAAGGCTAACGCTATACAAGTATTGGGTTGCAGCTTTGGTGGCAACTGACTAGGGAAAATACTGTCCAATATATCACCCTTGTGTCCATTCAGAGGGAGAATATAGGTACCCAACCCTGCCATAGGTGGGGATTTGTTTGTTGGAGTTTAAGGTCCCATCAACTACGAGGTCATTAGAGACCCGTCCACTGTATAGTTCTAATGCATAGACTGCACAGACCCTACACTAATGTGACGATTATTGGGTATTAGCAGTACCCAGCTTTCCCGAGCGACCACCCATGTCAGTACTAACTGGGCTTGCGTTGCTTAACTTCAGTGATCAGACGAGAACTGGTGTGTCCAACGCAACTCGCCGCTCCCCCATAGGTGGGGAATGGATTAAGAGATGCTAATTGGCCTTCAAAGAAAGTAACGAGCAATGCATTCAAATAAATGTTTAGATGTCGACCCCCAATCGACCCCTTGATCATCATTGACCCCCTTTAGCATTCCATTGACCCCCCCCCAGGGGGTCGATACTGGCCCCGTTGGGAAACCCTGAGTTAGACTCATACTGGTGGTCAACAGGTCACTTGTACTTCAGACCTTTTAGAGAAGCTTTCAGAGAGTCTCATAGTGACATCCTCCTTCTTTCCCCCCCCTTGCCCCCATCCCAAAAAAAAGAAGACATTACGCCAACTCTCTTGCACCATTAAGAAAATATATACTGCAAAATCAACAGACGAGAACCAGAAATACATTTGTAGATGTGAAAATAAAACTAGCAATGTTTATGTAATAAATTGCTGTTGATGTTGCAAATCGCTAAGTTTTTTCCCCGTCCCGACCCGTCTCCCCCCCTTTCTAGTTCATGGAAGCTTACAAACTCTCCCAAATTTTTGTTTTTTTACGACTCGTGGCGAAAGTGTAGAAAAAAAGAGAGCTGATCTAGAAACTTAACCAAAATACTGGACCGACAAAACATGTTGAAAATCCGATTTAATAGCATTTAACATCAGCTAAAAATATTCGTCTAATTTCTGTTTCAAGCAAAATCCTTCCAGACAGAATGATGCTATGGAGAACTGCCTCTCTAACTACGTCTGTTTGAAGTAGGTAAACCTTAAGGGTCATCCAGGAATGTTTAGTTTCCAATGGCAACGGGTGGAGGAGTCAGCCAAGCAGCCATAACGAGTCGAACCCTGATTTGTTGGTGTTTTAGGGGCCCTTCAACTACAAGGCCAATAGAGCCCCGTCCACAGCATAGTTCTTATGGCAGAGGCTGCACAGACACTACACTAATGCGACGATTTTTGGGTATCAGCAGTACCCAGTTTTCCCAAGCGGCCACCCATGCCAGTACTAGCTAGGGTTGCGCTGCTTAACTTCAGTGATCAGACGAGAGCTGATGTGCCCAACGCAATTCGCCGCTACTTCAACTCTGAAGAGGCAGCTCGCGGGTGAGGTAGGAGGAGTTGGGGAAATTAGCAGCACCCAGTGTTCCCAACCCACCACCCATGTTGGTACTAACTTGGGTTGCGTTGCTTAACTCCAACGGTCTGATGAGATCTGGGTGTGTCCATCCCAATTAATTTTGTTTTTGGATAGGTTGCCAATAATCCCGCCTCGGTGGCTCAGTGGGTAGCTTGCTCGGGAACTGGGCTATTCGGTCTAGGTTCGCAACTGGACTGATAGTTGGCTTCTTTACGGGGGGGGGGGAGGGCGAGAGATGCCCCGAGTGCGTCTTCCTTCGGATGAGAAGTAAAAACGAAGTGCCGTGTGGTGTACGAAGGCATTTGCCCCTAACAGAACCCTCTCTACTATGCAACGGATAGATGAGGGCAAAATTCCCAGGTGTAGGGGTTCCCCAGGTAGGGTTCCCCAACAAACAGTACGCTGACGATAAATAAGCATGGGGGTTGCAGCTGTGGTAGGCAACCGGCTGAGGAAAAACGCTGTCCAATAACTCACCCTGTATTGCGTTGGACACACCAGTTCTCGTCCGGTTCAGCACCGCAACCCCAAATATTACTAGCATGAGTGACCCCTTGGGAATAGCGGGTATTGCTAACGGAGCTCTGATGACCATTGAGGTTGAAGGGTCCTAAACTGTTTTTCACTTTGTGTGCCTTTTTGAAAAAATAATTATTTTAGGATAAGATTTCGTAGCCGGCTGCCAACCAAAATCAAAACGGCAACCTCTATGCTCATTGATCGTCGGATTGCTGTTCGCTGGGGCACTACATGTCCACTTTTTTGTTTTGTTGTTGTTTGTTGGTGTTTTAGGGCCCTTAAACTACAAAGGTCATTAGAGTCCCGTCCGCAGCATAGTTCTTATGCAGAGGCTGCACAGACACTACACTAATGCGACGATTTTTGGGTATTAACAGTACCCAGTTTTCCCAAGCGGCCACCCATGTCAGTACTAGCTGGGGTTGCGCTGCTTAACTTCAGTGATCAGACGAGAACTGGTGTGTCCAACGCAATTCGCCGTTCCTACATGTCCACCAGACGTCAGGAGGGAGTGGGGAGCGAGCTCCTAGTGCCGACCAAGCCTGCGGTCATTATGGATTGTCGGTCTACTGTCCGTTAGGGCATTCCACCGAGCGTCCACTCATCTACGCGTGGAATAGTAGAGAGGGTTCTTTGACGTGCAAATGCCATCGTACGCCACATGGAACCTCGCTTTTACTTTTCATCCGAAGGAAGGCGCACTCAGAGGTCTCTCTCTCTCTCTTTCGAACCCGAAAGAAGTGAAGTCAACTCGATCCAGTATCGAACCTGGAACCAGTGGCACAGTACTAGAACACACTACCTATTGCGCTATCGAGGCGGGTTATAATTTGCATGAAAGAGAGGGGATAAATTAAGTAACTTTTACGCCCATCCCTCGACATACAGTTTATAAAAAAAGAAGATCACAAGCAACATTATTTCCTCATTTATTTTAGGAATCGTATTTTGGGTACCCTTTTATGTGCAATTTATGCGTGAAACTGCAAGACTTGTACAAATTTTTTTGTTGGCACTCATTCCTTTCTACAAACATTTGATCCTATTGTTTTTCTTAGACTATAATAAACACCAACTGAAAAAAATGGGTGTGAATGCAGTGTACTTTGTTAGGTAAAAGATTTTAATGATTTATTACCTTTTTTTTTACTCCTTGTTTAGTTATTACTGTTTTAATTTTGTGTCCCGCTGATGTCCAAGTGAAAGTCAATCAGTCAGTCATTGTTTTTACGTTAGCGGAGGTAATTAGATAGGCCCGTTGAAGATTATTTAAGAATTTTGGGAACTTACCAATTCCGGGTAAAATAACATTGATGAAACATAAAATAACTGCTAAAGGCAGAGGCATGACTGGAACAGCTTTTCGAAGTTGACCATGTTTTTCTTTTATTCCAATGATTTCGAATCCATTGACAAATCTAGCTTCATTGTTAGTTATGGTTGCTGTAGTAGAATCAACTTTTTCTTCTACTTTGATCTTTTTGTACGATGAATTTTTGTTTTCAGTTGCTGTTTTCTTCACTGGACTAGTTTGAGATGTATCGTTGTTAATAGCTGCTCCATTGCCCCCTTCATCGATTTTCTTGTTCGAATTCTCTTGCTCCAAAATGTTACCTTCATTTGTACTGTGCACGTCTTTCTCTGGAGTTTGCACATCTTTATTTTGAGAAGAATCCGTTTTCTCATTTTCAGCATGAAGATTATCATCATCAGCACGTTTTTCACTCACTTCTTTTGATTTGTTTTCGGCATTATCGTGTTGAATTTTATCATCTATAATTTCATGTTCGGTGGCCATTGCTCCCGCACGTGCGTTGTTCGAATTCGAAATGGAACTTCCAAAGGATCTATATTCTAATTCTACAGTTCTATTTATATGATTTTTACGGTGTCCTATAGCGATATCGGCATAAAACGAAATATTTACTATCCCTCACCTATCAATCTTAAATGGTAGGAAAGGCTTTTAAGATTTCTTAGAAGGGTGACGCGCTTGCTTTTTTTTGTTCCTCCAACAAGAAGATGCCTGCCTTCTCTCCCGAAGATGTTTCTCTTGAGGAGCAACTTGAGATACACCTCTGTATCGAAGACGTTACAGACGTTGTTGCCACCAGGTGGCTTTCATTTCACATGAATTTCTGACATTTGTTGCGAGAGGTTGTGGGCAAAGTGTGTTTTGTATCGTTAATGTGTGAAACTTTAATGATAATTTAAGAAATGATAGATTGTTCCTAGTACTTTATGCATCGATAAGAATGTTTAAACGTAAGTTAACGGCTCTCAAGCATCCCAACCCAGAAACTTTTAATGTGAAAGGTAAGTGCGTGGACCATCTTTTGGGAGTCCATCCATTGTGCACATGAGATGTACTGTATGTGGTTGATGTGCGTTTCAAAATTATATACTCTTTTGATCTGTTTTAATTAAGATGACCTGCAATTTAGAAGTATGGTAGTATGGTTGGAAGATCAACGTATACGACATTATAAAGTGGATGATCGGCAGCATCTTAGAAATATAAAATCTAACGATTGGATGAAGAGTTTTCATAAGGTAATTTCAATAACTTTCCTTACTATTTAGTGACGTATATAATAAATAGGCATTAAACTTTACCAGTACGTTATTGTGCTTTAGTACTTAGGTGAATTGCAATGCCCAATTGCTTATTCAGATCTAGCCGGTGTTATGGACTGGTTGTTAGGCTGGGCTGTTCATTTGGCATATGAAGATAAATGTAGGCTACATTCATTGTGCGTGCTTCTAACTGTTGTAATTTTTGATTAGTTTCATACAGGAATTGGTATTTTGTTTCTAATAGCTCAAGTATATAAGGAAAAAACGGCTGCAAGTATTACAGCAAATAAACAGTCGGCCCCTCGAATTGTTGCCGCCAATCCTCTAGATAACATGTCATGTATGTCATGGGTACTATTATATGTACGTTTCAGACCTGTCTGCTCGTTCGTATAGTTTTGCTTACATATTAATTTTGAATTAAGTTGATAGCGATGATTTCAAGGCTGGCGTAACAAACTTAGCAAATGTGCTTAAAATAAACAAGCATCCAGATCATTTGGTCACTCTTAAGGTAATGCCCTGGTTATTTTCATTCATCCAGTGGTATAAGTGAAGATAAAAATGTTTTTCACATCATAATTCGACTCTGTGGAATTTTAGGCGATTTCCCAGTTGATAAAAGATAGAATGTCAGTTGAAGTTGTGAAAAATCCAAACGACCACATGATTAATGCAAGTATTTACTACGTTTAATAAGATTATAAGGTAGTACAACTTGTATTAACTGAAATAACACTTTTAGGGGAAGCCAGTGCCGTTACAAGAATATGAGCTCGGGTTTGATACCGGAGGTGATTAACAAACAATTATATCTTAAAACTTCAACAGTTTTATTTTTTTCAAATTAATGGATAGCTTATTTTCAGATTATGTCCTTAATCAAGCTGCAAAAATTATGCGACTCCTGTTTATTAAGGATTTGCGTGATTTACAAACAAAAGTAAATGAAATTATTGTAACTATTCAAGCTATTACTGCAAATCCGAAAACTGATAGTAGTTTAGGCAAGGTTGGAATATAATGCTATCTTTAAAAATATTATATACTTAAAGTATTCCAAAAGAGAAAGTGAATAAAGAGTCAAAAAGCAAAAAAAAAATTTAAGGTCTTTTATTTAAAAAAAAACTGTTATACAAAATAATCCACGAAACCCATTACAGACTTATAGACATCTAGAAGCGATGATGTATTACAAGAGGAAATGAGGACTACAGAATATGAATTGTTCACTTAAAATTATAATGTCTGTTTTCTGGCCAGCCATTTTATCCATATTGCATACATTGCTGCTCATATAGCTTACTGTAAGGAGTTATTCATATTATAAGGTGATTTCCTCGTTTTATCGTCCTCCTAGTTTGAGAGCTAAACTTCGTTGCAAACAGGAGCTTCTCCATCTTCAGTATATTCAGGACAAGCGCATGTTCTAGTGGCGTATCCACTAAGTAGACAAATGTAGCGGCAGCCCCCATTTTGTACAGAGCATGGATTATTACCTAAGAAAATAGACCGTAAAGACACGTAATAGTAGAAATGGGACTTGACAGCACTTGAAGTAAACTTAGCTGTACCTCGCTGACACCTTTCTGGGACAGCAACTACACCATATAGTTTGCCACTTCCTCCTAGAGGAGGTTCCAATGGAGCTTGCAGTTGTCCTCCAACCTTACTGACGACTTCTATTTTCCTCCTAAGAAAAAGGATAGAAACCTCTCGTCTGATAAGTAGTCTTTATACAATTTTACCTTCAGTTAGATTAGATTTTTGTTTTTACGATTCCCAGTCTGTCCAATAGAAGTTTTCTCTATTGTTTGTAATCCCAAACGGGTAACTAATTGCAGAAATGATCGTTCTACGACCTTGACCCTGATAGTTGCTGCACTCGATCCTTTTTGCACCTTTTAAAAAAAAAAACGGTAAATAATAATAATAATAGATGGTTAGTACACTTTCCTAAAGGTTATAATCTGGAATTGCTGCACTCTTGTATACCAGCATCTGCCCAACAGAGTTCCTCTCGTTCAAAGTCGATCGTAAGAGAATTAGGAAGTTCCAAATTATTGTTGATCAAAACTGTTCTCACTGTGCCATCCATATTGGAAGATTCAATTTTTGGAGCATCACGATTCCAGTCCGACCAGAAAAGCAAGCTGGGACGTAAAAATCAAAGACATCATTCGGACTGAAGGGAAAAAACAAGATGCTGTTGCATCACAAGAGTCATTCATACCCACGAATGGGATGACTAGCAAGTCCTCTTGGATTGACCAAGTCAGTATCGATCAAAACTTTCCTTTCTCGATTTGGACTATCCAACCGAGCGACTTCAATTGTGTCTTTGACAGAGTCTGTCCAAAATATATTTCGACTGATCCAGTCAACTGTGATACCTTCTGGGGATTCCACATCTAGGAATTGAAAAGTACATTTTTTTTTTGTGATTTTATAAAATTACGACTCTTTTCGAAATGGAATTTCAAAGTACGTCAGTTAACTCGTTACCATCCTTGATAAATACTTCCATGTTTGAGCCATTGTAAGTGGATCGTTTGATGACTTTTCTAGAAACATCGCTCCAATAAATGTGACCGGCAGTACAATCAACGTCTACACCAACTGCTATTTGCAAAGGCTGTATCATAATAGGTCGTCCAAGTTCACCACGTTGTGCTTGCAGTGGCATTCGTACGATGGACATTCCTTGGCTAGCAACTAGAAAACTGCCTTCAAATTTTGGTGCTTCTATTAAAGTGAAATAGTGTGAGTGATAAATGAGCACCAATATATTTTTTTAAAATTATTCATTTGCCTGTCTACTTACCAGTGCAAGTGTATCCATCGCCAGTATAACCAGAATGACACTGACAAACAAATTGATTGAAATTTGCCAATCGGACACAGTCGGCGTTAGGATCACACAATTGTCTATTATTATTGCATAAACGACCTGGCACACAATTGTAGCCATCACCAACGTGCCCCTGAATAAGTGGAAATTAATTATGGATTCATTTCTACTACAAGTATTGAGAAATATCTCTCTACTATTATTTATAGCTCACTTCACGACACTGGCAGTGATATTCCAGAGTTGTTGGATCCTGAACACAGTCAGCATTTGGATCACAGTTGAAGAAGACGTTACAGGCAGTTACTAATTTCTCACAAGTGTAGCCATCTCCGGAATAATCAATATCACATTGACATTCGTAACGTTGAGTGTTTGAATTATGAATACATTTGGCATTTGGATGACAGTTATTCAACTCTTGGCAAGAAGAAGCTTTTGACAGAAGACAAATACTTGGAATCACCACCATCCTGTCATCGTATCATCATCATCATCATCACAGGTGACTCATGGGGCAGGCAAACCTAGGCGACTAATTTCAGAGGTATTTCCTTGCCATGCAGTCTATCAGTCATTTAAGATGTTCATAGTCCTGGGGTTCCCAAACTTCTCTGATTGGTGGGGCCTTTTCTAAATGTTGGCTTTCTCGAGGCGCCTTGTTGCAGAGTCATGGCAATGGGACAAATGCCAAAGGCGTGAGGGACACTTGGACAATTTAGAACTACATGAAATTTAATGGGGAGGGGGGGGGGGGCTGCGGCCTGCCTAGGGCGCCTGAAACTCACGAGCCGGGCCTGACCATCATAAATTTTTCTACATTATTTATCTACTTACAGGAAGATTCAACGCACAATCTGTTTGGAGATTTCTCATAACCAGGGTTGCATACACACTGATATCTGGACGCCACATCGTCATAGAGACACTGAGCATTCGACCCGCAACTATCCTCAGAATCACATTCATCTGTAACACAATTATTTATTATTACCACTATCTCTTGGGTAAGTTTTGTGTCCAACAAATTAACATTTCATAGTTAACCTGCTGGACTGCAGTTGACCCCATCGCCATCGTAGCCATCATCACAAATACAAACATGTTTGTTTTGTTGAGGATCTTCCACACATTTTGCGTGAATTGAGCATATATCGGTTTTGTCACAAGAAATATCTGAAAATAGTTCATTGTATTGTTTATTTGCGATGAACTTGAAACTGTTTTTCGTGATGGAAATATGATCGAGGGACACTAACCTATAGACTTGCAATTATATCCATCTCCTTCATAGCCAGCATTGCACCTACAGAGGTAATTTCCTTCTTCGGGATTGTAATAACAATTAGCATATGGATGACAGTCGTTGATGATGTTACAACTATTCTCCTCTGAGAGACGGAAATGAATTATAAATATTTAATTACATAGATGGATACTATATCTCATAGAAAATATGTATAATTTGTTACCCTGTTTTGCGCAGGTTAGGCCGTCTCCAATAAACCCTAGTTTGCAAACGCAGCTGTAACTTCCACTAGATTCTTGGTAAACGCATTCTGCGTTTATATCACAGTTACTTTCTTTGTCACAGTCATGTCCTGAAGAGGAAAGTAAAATACGTTATCTATTTTGACATTTCCCTCTATGAAGTGGAGCCCTGTGGGATAGGAGGGTCCCAATCAAGTTGAAAGGGAAGTTCTACAGGGCAGTGGTTAGGCCTGCTATGCTCTATGGATCAGAGTGCTGATGGCAGTGAGGAAGAGCCACATCAATAGAATGCAAGTAGCCCTGATGCGAATGCTGCGGTACAGGAGTGGGGTGTCGAAGGCTGATAGAATTAGGAACGAGTATATTAGAGGTACCCTGGGGGTGAGGAATATCGCGGAAAAGATGAGGGAGAGTAGAGTGAGGTGGTATGGACACGTAATAAAGAAGAGGGAAGGAGGAGCTGGTTAGGTCCCTTTTCAGGATTGCTGGTGGCTGGAATTTTTTAAATTTGTTGGTGTTTTAGGGCCCTTTAACTACAAAGGTCATTAGAGCCCCGTCCACAGCATAGTTCTTATGCAGAGAGTGCAGAGACACTACACTAATGTGACGACTTTTGGTTTTAGCAGTACCCAGTTTTCCCAAGCGGCCAGTACTAGCTGGGGTTGCGCTGCTTAACTTCAGTGATCAGACGAGAACTTGTGTGTCCAACGCAATTCGCCGCTCCCTAATTTGGTTGGAAGCACCCGAGGTAGGGGAAACCGATTGTTGTTGTTTGTTGGTGTTTTAGGGCCCTTCAACTACAAAGGTCATTAGAGTCCCGTCCACAGCATAGTTCTTATGCAGAGACTGCACAGACACTACACTAATGTGACGACTTTTGGGTATTAGCAGTAACCAGTTTTCCCAAGCGGCCACCCATGTCAGTATTAGCTGGGGTTGCGCTGCTTAACTTCAGTGATCAGACGAGAACTGGTGTGTCCAACGCAATTCGCCGCTCCCTGATTTGGTTGGAAGCACCCGAGGTAGGGGAAACCGATTGTTGTTGTTTTAGGGCCCTTCAACTACAAAGGTCATTAGAGTCCCGTCCACAGCATAGTTCTTATGCAGAGACTGCCCAGACACTACACTGATGCGACGATTTTTGGGTTTTAGCAGTACCCAGTTTTTCCAAGCGGCCAGTACTAGCTGGGGTTGCGCTGCTTAACTTCTGGGATCAGACGAGAACTGGTGTGTCCAACGCAATTCGCCGCTCCTAGGGGAAACCGAAGCAGACGTGGGTGCATGTTGTTCGTAAGGATAAGGTAGTGTGTGGGGTGGACGGGGACCTAGTGACAGGTAGACGGGAGTGGAGGGGTAGAACCTGCAGACCTGTGCGTGTGTGTTTCCGTCTTTGAAATTCACTTACTCTTGCTAAATATTATTTCATAAATTTGTAAAAAATATAATTTACTCTCGGTACCTGGAGGGGTGGCTAACACACATTTCTGGTCGACACTGCGTTGATAATTTGGCAGACATTGACATTCAAGTTCATTTGATGGGCCCATTGTTACACAAACTGCATTCTCGCCACAATTTAGATCCTCACAAGTCTGAATTTCTATCATGAAAAAAAAAACAGACCAAATTTTTACAATTCACACGTTTTGATTGATTATCCCCACTTCCCAATGATCTCTGTTAATTTACTCCTTACTTTGACACCGAGTTCCATCTCCAACGTAGCCTGGAAGACAAGAACATTGAAAAGATCCTAGTTGATTAATACAAGATGCAAAATTATGGCAGTTATCTCGACCAGTTGAACACTCGTTAATATCTGCCAATGAAGAGATCAGTGAATGAAACTATTTCTAGTCCACAGGCCAAATAAAGACAGGGGCAACTCTTACCTATGCATACTGGATTGGATCCAGTATCATCTGCGTAATAAAATTCATAACCCGGATTGCAAATGCACCTGAATGAATCGCCTTCCACAATACAAGAACTGTTAAGTCCACACGTCTTTCGACCTTCCTTACAGGGATCCTCGCCTCAAAACAATAATTTTTGGGGGGATTGATTAGCATCATTTCTAACAACAAGAGTTGTTAGCACCAAGGTTCTTACCACCAAGAGTTGCGATTTTATTAGTACTGGTATATCTGACAATTTGCTCTCTTGAATCGTATGTGTAGAAAGTTCTTGTGACACTCAGTCTTGCAGTGTCCAGGTCGTTGTCTCGAGGTGCGTGTGGACATTCATCAAAAGTAATGATCTGGTCAATTTTGAAAGACGTTTCAAGGTTGCTTGGTTGTTTATCTAAGTGATACGAGTGTGTCGATTGAGATCTAATCATTCCTGAAATGAAAAATATTTGTTAATGGTTGGGGATTAAGCCAAACAGGACGACCCCTTAAGAGGCTGCTCGCAGGAGATGAAGAGGTAGGAGGAGTAGAGGACAGTGGGCTTGCAGTGATGTCACGAGAACTGGTGTGTCCAACGCAACTTGGCT
>JAAFCE010008826.1:0-15218 GCA_013389805.1 Trigoniulus corallinus
TGTGGACGGGCCTCTAATGACCGTTGTAGTTGAAGGGCCCTGAAACATCAAAGAAATAATCCCTAAAACATTTTTCCGTTTTTAACAAAAATATACGGAAAGGAATGTCTGCCCTATACTGAGATGTTTCCTGATCGATGAAAGAGCCAAGAAGATACCATCCTCTCTGCTATTATTTTGAGGTGCTGAACCAGTGTTCTACTTATAGGAACCAAACAGTGTCAAATTTGAATAAAAGATAAGTATTAACAACACCCTTTTATTTTTATTTTTTGACCTAATTTTGCGGTTGCTTCGTCCTGTAGCTAAAACAGTCGGCCATTACGTCAACTGCACTGTTGTGTGCTTTGTTTTTTGCCAATGTTATTTTTGGTTTCGTCTAAATATACAAAGCAACTTCTAACCCTTTTTCCGCCTATGGCAGGGTCGGGTACCCATCTTGTCCCTCTGAATGGACACAAGGGCGATATATTGGTCATAGTTTTTCTGCAGCCGGTTGCCGGCCAAAGCTGCGCCCCTACGCTTTTTTTATCGTCGGTCTAGTGTTCGTTGGGGAATGCTACCAACGGCAGGGGGCGAGCTCCTACACCTGGAAATTTTTGCCTCATCTACCCGTTCCGCAGTAGTAGAGAGGGTTCTTTTACGTGCAAGTGCCATCGTACACCAACACGGGACCTCGGTTTTACTTGTCATCCGAAAGAAGGCACACTCACGGCCTCTCTCTCTCTCTCTCGCCCGAAAGAAGCCAACCCACCTCGGTCCAGTATCGAACCTAGAACTACTGACGCAGTTGCCGAGCGTGCTAACCACTACGTCACCGCGGCGGGGATTTCGTCTGAATATCCACACTTTTTAAATCAGTTTTCGTTGGTCTGTTAGGGCCCTACAACTACAAGGTCATTAGAGCCCCGTCCACCGCATCGTTCTAATGCAAAGACTGCACAGACACTACACTAATGTGACGATTTTTGGGTATTAGCGGTACCCAGTATTCCCAAGCGGCCACCCATGTCAGTACTACCTTGGGTTGCGTTGCTTAACTTCAGTGATCTGACGAGAACTGGTGTGTCCAACACAATAAGCCGCTCCCGGTACTGCTAATCCCCAATAATCGTCGCATTAGTGTAGTGTCTGAGCAGTCTCTGCATTACAACTACGCAGTGGACGGGGCTCTGTAATGACCTTGTAGTTGAAGGGCCCTAAAACACCAACGAACAACAACAGCTGGTGAATTCCTGTCTGTCCTGGACAAGAAGGAAGAGGCAAACTGAATTAGTTGAAGAGTATTTTTAAAGACTTTTTCTTACATCTGCAATTTCTTGCCTTTATCTCCTAGAAAATTTTTCTCGAAAAACTACAAGGCTATCCAAACATGTCCTACAAATAGTCCTAGGGTTGGCTATTTCCAGAAAGTCACACATAGTGACAAAAATTCTTGTCTCAGAATAGATAATTTACTTGAAAATCGTTGCTCAAAAGTCAGAAAACTTAGGACTAGGCACTCTCTACATCTCCGGATGCTTGTGTGTAACGTATATTTCGTCTAAATCAAAAGCAAAAACAACTCCTAACCTTTTACCCGACTTTTATTGAGGGGCCTGTGGCCATCTTGTCGCCCTGCATGGATACTGGGTTATATCATCGTCATCATCCTCACACCATCATCCCACCTGTGGCAGGGTCGGGTCTGCGGGTCCAATAAACATGCTCTGACTGGAGCCCGCAGGAAATATTGGCTGAATTGTCCCTGGGGGGGGGATGCCGGCCTACCTCACTGTTCCAACACCGCATTACACACCCAAAATAGAAATTTTTGGCAGGTAAATTAATGCTTTGTTGGTTATAATATTGCATGGTGTCTGACCTTTTGCACAATAACTACAATGCAACAACAGTCAGGCTCATGTCCACCCTGGGTTATATAGTGGATAGTATTTTTCCCGCAGCCGGCTGCCGACCAAAACTTGCAACCCCCCGCTTTACTGTAGGTTGAGGCACTCCACCGACCTGCTCCACCTGAGAATTTTTTTTTGCCTCATCTACCTGTTGCATAGTGGAGAGAGTTCTTTGACTTGCAAATGCCATCGTAAGGCCACACGGGACCTCCACTTTCGGGACCCCATTCGGGACGGAAAGCACATTTGGGGCTTTCCTCAAATTCTATCCCTGGGGAATGGTCCCTGTCCATCCCACACACTGCCATGTCACTCCGGACAACCTGCTCCCAAGTCTGCTTCGGTCTCCCCCTACCCCGGCTACTACCGACCACCTGCATTCCTAGAATGCAGCTAACGAGCTCCTCTGCCCCTCCCTCTGTCTTCTTCATGTTAATCTTTAGCCCTCCCTTTTCCATTGCTCCTCTTATATCGTTTAATCCCTTCTCTATCTCCTCTCTGCTGTCTCTAACTTTCCCCATATCATCGGCAAATGCCAGGCACTGAGGGGCCCACTCCCCTACACCTGTCAGCAGTTCGTCCAAAACCAGGATGCAAAGATATGGGCTAAGTGCTGAACCTTAGTGCACCCCAACTTTCACTGGGAAGCCCACAGTGTTTCCCCAAGGTGTCCTTACCCTGGCTATGGAGCCGTCATACATATCCTGGATTATTCTAATAAACTCTTCTTCTACCCCCCCCCCTTTGCCAGTGGCGTCACTAGGGGAGTGCGGGCCGCACCGGGTGACACCACTCACAACCATGAGAAATGGGGTGACACCAAAGCAGAAGAAGCGGCTGTTTTCGGGAGAGGGGGTGATACCATGGTGTTGTCATCATGGTGTCACCGCACCGGGTGACGCCAACCCTAGCGACGCCACTGACTGCCCTTTGCCATAGTATTTCCCACACTACCTGTCGTTGGACTCTGTCGAAGGCCTTCTCCAGGTCGATAAAGATGGCATGGAGGTCTTTCTTTGCTGCCCTATACTTTTCTACCATCTGCCTCAGAATGAAGATAGTAGGCTCCATTGTGGACCTACCTGGCATAAACTCAAAATTGATTTCCACGGACGCTAGTTTTATCCCGGAGGCGACGTTCCATCACTCTCTCCCAGAGCTTCATGGAGTGGCTCATTAGCTTTATACCTCTATAGCTGCCACAATCTTGGACATCCCCTTTACCCTTGTAGACTGTACCCGAACCCTACCATAGGTGGGACAACGGGGTTAGGAGTTGCTTGTTGCTAGAATGATCAGTTAGACCAGGGGTTCCCAACCTTTTTCTTAGATTCACCCCTTTTAAAAGTATGGGCTTAGTTCATAGACCCCTCACCCCGCTTACATTTTTTTCCAGAATTTGAACCTGATATATATATTATGCAAAATCCCGTCTCGGTGGCACATTGGGTAGCGTGCTTGGTAACTGTCAGTGGTTCTCGGTTCGATACTGGACAGAGGTGGGTTGGCTTCTTTTTGGGCAAGTGAGGTGCCTCAAGTGCTCTTTCCTGCGGATGAGAAATAAAACTGCACGATGACATTTGCACATAAAGGAACCCTCTACTAAGCAATGGGTAGATGAGGTGAACTACCCAGGTGTACTTGCTTGCTTGTTGGTGTTTTAGGGCCCTTCAACTACAAGGTCATTAGAGCCCCGTCCACTGTGTAGTTCTTATGCAGAGACTGCACAGACTTTACACAAATGCCACAATTTTTGGATGTTAGCAGTACCCAGTTTTCCCAAGCGGCCACCCATGTCAGTACTAGCTGGGGTTGTGTTGCTTAACTTCAGCCATCAGACAAGAACTGGTGTGTCCAACACAATTCGCCGCTCACCCAGGTGTAGGAGTTCGACTGAGTACCCCCAATGAACCAAAGGCTAACGCTATACAAGTATTGGGTTGCAGCTTTGGTGGCAACTGACTAGGGAAAATACTGTCCAATATATCACCCTTGTGTCCATTCAGAGGGAGAATATAGGTACCCAACCCTGCCATAGGTGGGGATTTGTTTGTTGGAGTTTAAGGTCCCATCAACTACGAGGTCATTAGAGACCCGTCCACTGTATAGTTCTAATGCATAGACTGCACAGACCCTACACTAATGTGACGATTATTGGGTATTAGCAGTACCCAGCTTTCCCGAGCGACCACCCATGTCAGTACTAACTGGGCTTGCGTTGCTTAACTTCAGTGATCAGACGAGAACTGGTGTGTCCAACGCAACTCGCCGCTCCCCCATAGGTGGGGAATGGATTAAGAGATGCTAATTGGCCTTCAAAGAAAGTAACGAGCAATGCATTCAAATAAATGTTTAGATGTCGACCCCCAATCGACCCCTTGATCATCATTGACCCCCTTTAGCATTCCATTGACCCCCCCCCAGGGGGTCGATACTGGCCCCGTTGGGAAACCCTGAGTTAGACTCATACTGGTGGTCAACAGGTCACTTGTACTTCAGACCTTTTAGAGAAGCTTTCAGAGAGTCTCATAGTGACATCCTCCTTCTTTCCCCCCCCTTGCCCCCATCCCAAAAAAAAGAAGACATTACGCCAACTCTCTTGCACCATTAAGAAAATATATACTGCAAAATCAACAGACGAGAACCAGAAATACATTTGTAGATGTGAAAATAAAACTAGCAATGTTTATGTAATAAATTGCTGTTGATGTTGCAAATCGCTAAGTTTTTTCCCCGTCCCGACCCGTCTCCCCCCCTTTCTAGTTCATGGAAGCTTACAAACTCTCCCAAATTTTTGTTTTTTTACGACTCGTGGCGAAAGTGTAGAAAAAAAGAGAGCTGATCTAGAAACTTAACCAAAATACTGGACCGACAAAACATGTTGAAAATCCGATTTAATAGCATTTAACATCAGCTAAAAATATTCGTCTAATTTCTGTTTCAAGCAAAATCCTTCCAGACAGAATGATGCTATGGAGAACTGCCTCTCTAACTACGTCTGTTTGAAGTAGGTAAACCTTAAGGGTCATCCAGGAATGTTTAGTTTCCAATGGCAACGGGTGGAGGAGTCAGCCAAGCAGCCATAACGAGTCGAACCCTGATTTGTTGGTGTTTTAGGGGCCCTTCAACTACAAGGCCAATAGAGCCCCGTCCACAGCATAGTTCTTATGGCAGAGGCTGCACAGACACTACACTAATGCGACGATTTTTGGGTATCAGCAGTACCCAGTTTTCCCAAGCGGCCACCCATGCCAGTACTAGCTAGGGTTGCGCTGCTTAACTTCAGTGATCAGACGAGAGCTGATGTGCCCAACGCAATTCGCCGCTACTTCAACTCTGAAGAGGCAGCTCGCGGGTGAGGTAGGAGGAGTTGGGGAAATTAGCAGCACCCAGTGTTCCCAACCCACCACCCATGTTGGTACTAACTTGGGTTGCGTTGCTTAACTCCAACGGTCTGATGAGATCTGGGTGTGTCCATCCCAATTAATTTTGTTTTTGGATAGGTTGCCAATAATCCCGCCTCGGTGGCTCAGTGGGTAGCTTGCTCGGGAACTGGGCTATTCGGTCTAGGTTCGCAACTGGACTGATAGTTGGCTTCTTTACGGGGGGGGGGGAGGGCGAGAGATGCCCCGAGTGCGTCTTCCTTCGGATGAGAAGTAAAAACGAAGTGCCGTGTGGTGTACGAAGGCATTTGCCCCTAACAGAACCCTCTCTACTATGCAACGGATAGATGAGGGCAAAATTCCCAGGTGTAGGGGTTCCCCAGGTAGGGTTCCCCAACAAACAGTACGCTGACGATAAATAAGCATGGGGGTTGCAGCTGTGGTAGGCAACCGGCTGAGGAAAAACGCTGTCCAATAACTCACCCTGTATTGCGTTGGACACACCAGTTCTCGTCCGGTTCAGCACCGCAACCCCAAATATTACTAGCATGAGTGACCCCTTGGGAATAGCGGGTATTGCTAACGGAGCTCTGATGACCATTGAGGTTGAAGGGTCCTAAACTGTTTTTCACTTTGTGTGCCTTTTTGAAAAAATAATTATTTTAGGATAAGATTTCGTAGCCGGCTGCCAACCAAAATCAAAACGGCAACCTCTATGCTCATTGATCGTCGGATTGCTGTTCGCTGGGGCACTACATGTCCACTTTTTTGTTTTGTTGTTGTTTGTTGGTGTTTTAGGGCCCTTAAACTACAAAGGTCATTAGAGTCCCGTCCGCAGCATAGTTCTTATGCAGAGGCTGCACAGACACTACACTAATGCGACGATTTTTGGGTATTAACAGTACCCAGTTTTCCCAAGCGGCCACCCATGTCAGTACTAGCTGGGGTTGCGCTGCTTAACTTCAGTGATCAGACGAGAACTGGTGTGTCCAACGCAATTCGCCGTTCCTACATGTCCACCAGACGTCAGGAGGGAGTGGGGAGCGAGCTCCTAGTGCCGACCAAGCCTGCGGTCATTATGGATTGTCGGTCTACTGTCCGTTAGGGCATTCCACCGAGCGTCCACTCATCTACGCGTGGAATAGTAGAGAGGGTTCTTTGACGTGCAAATGCCATCGTACGCCACATGGAACCTCGCTTTTACTTTTCATCCGAAGGAAGGCGCACTCAGAGGTCTCTCTCTCTCTCTTTCGAACCCGAAAGAAGTGAAGTCAACTCGATCCAGTATCGAACCTGGAACCAGTGGCACAGTACTAGAACACACTACCTATTGCGCTATCGAGGCGGGTTATAATTTGCATGAAAGAGAGGGGATAAATTAAGTAACTTTTACGCCCATCCCTCGACATACAGTTTATAAAAAAAGAAGATCACAAGCAACATTATTTCCTCATTTATTTTAGGAATCGTATTTTGGGTACCCTTTTATGTGCAATTTATGCGTGAAACTGCAAGACTTGTACAAATTTTTTTGTTGGCACTCATTCCTTTCTACAAACATTTGATCCTATTGTTTTTCTTAGACTATAATAAACACCAACTGAAAAAAATGGGTGTGAATGCAGTGTACTTTGTTAGGTAAAAGATTTTAATGATTTATTACCTTTTTTTTTACTCCTTGTTTAGTTATTACTGTTTTAATTTTGTGTCCCGCTGATGTCCAAGTGAAAGTCAATCAGTCAGTCATTGTTTTTACGTTAGCGGAGGTAATTAGATAGGCCCGTTGAAGATTATTTAAGAATTTTGGGAACTTACCAATTCCGGGTAAAATAACATTGATGAAACATAAAATAACTGCTAAAGGCAGAGGCATGACTGGAACAGCTTTTCGAAGTTGACCATGTTTTTCTTTTATTCCAATGATTTCGAATCCATTGACAAATCTAGCTTCATTGTTAGTTATGGTTGCTGTAGTAGAATCAACTTTTTCTTCTACTTTGATCTTTTTGTACGATGAATTTTTGTTTTCAGTTGCTGTTTTCTTCACTGGACTAGTTTGAGATGTATCGTTGTTAATAGCTGCTCCATTGCCCCCTTCATCGATTTTCTTGTTCGAATTCTCTTGCTCCAAAATGTTACCTTCATTTGTACTGTGCACGTCTTTCTCTGGAGTTTGCACATCTTTATTTTGAGAAGAATCCGTTTTCTCATTTTCAGCATGAAGATTATCATCATCAGCACGTTTTTCACTCACTTCTTTTGATTTGTTTTCGGCATTATCGTGTTGAATTTTATCATCTATAATTTCATGTTCGGTGGCCATTGCTCCCGCACGTGCGTTGTTCGAATTCGAAATGGAACTTCCAAAGGATCTATATTCTAATTCTACAGTTCTATTTATATGATTTTTACGGTGTCCTATAGCGATATCGGCATAAAACGAAATATTTACTATCCCTCACCTATCAATCTTAAATGGTAGGAAAGGCTTTTAAGATTTCTTAGAAGGGTGACGCGCTTGCTTTTTTTTGTTCCTCCAACAAGAAGATGCCTGCCTTCTCTCCCGAAGATGTTTCTCTTGAGGAGCAACTTGAGATACACCTCTGTATCGAAGACGTTACAGACGTTGTTGCCACCAGGTGGCTTTCATTTCACATGAATTTCTGACATTTGTTGCGAGAGGTTGTGGGCAAAGTGTGTTTTGTATCGTTAATGTGTGAAACTTTAATGATAATTTAAGAAATGATAGATTGTTCCTAGTACTTTATGCATCGATAAGAATGTTTAAACGTAAGTTAACGGCTCTCAAGCATCCCAACCCAGAAACTTTTAATGTGAAAGGTAAGTGCGTGGACCATCTTTTGGGAGTCCATCCATTGTGCACATGAGATGTACTGTATGTGGTTGATGTGCGTTTCAAAATTATATACTCTTTTGATCTGTTTTAATTAAGATGACCTGCAATTTAGAAGTATGGTAGTATGGTTGGAAGATCAACGTATACGACATTATAAAGTGGATGATCGGCAGCATCTTAGAAATATAAAATCTAACGATTGGATGAAGAGTTTTCATAAGGTAATTTCAATAACTTTCCTTACTATTTAGTGACGTATATAATAAATAGGCATTAAACTTTACCAGTACGTTATTGTGCTTTAGTACTTAGGTGAATTGCAATGCCCAATTGCTTATTCAGATCTAGCCGGTGTTATGGACTGGTTGTTAGGCTGGGCTGTTCATTTGGCATATGAAGATAAATGTAGGCTACATTCATTGTGCGTGCTTCTAACTGTTGTAATTTTTGATTAGTTTCATACAGGAATTGGTATTTTGTTTCTAATAGCTCAAGTATATAAGGAAAAAACGGCTGCAAGTATTACAGCAAATAAACAGTCGGCCCCTCGAATTGTTGCCGCCAATCCTCTAGATAACATGTCATGTATGTCATGGGTACTATTATATGTACGTTTCAGACCTGTCTGCTCGTTCGTATAGTTTTGCTTACATATTAATTTTGAATTAAGTTGATAGCGATGATTTCAAGGCTGGCGTAACAAACTTAGCAAATGTGCTTAAAATAAACAAGCATCCAGATCATTTGGTCACTCTTAAGGTAATGCCCTGGTTATTTTCATTCATCCAGTGGTATAAGTGAAGATAAAAATGTTTTTCACATCATAATTCGACTCTGTGGAATTTTAGGCGATTTCCCAGTTGATAAAAGATAGAATGTCAGTTGAAGTTGTGAAAAATCCAAACGACCACATGATTAATGCAAGTATTTACTACGTTTAATAAGATTATAAGGTAGTACAACTTGTATTAACTGAAATAACACTTTTAGGGGAAGCCAGTGCCGTTACAAGAATATGAGCTCGGGTTTGATACCGGAGGTGATTAACAAACAATTATATCTTAAAACTTCAACAGTTTTATTTTTTTCAAATTAATGGATAGCTTATTTTCAGATTATGTCCTTAATCAAGCTGCAAAAATTATGCGACTCCTGTTTATTAAGGATTTGCGTGATTTACAAACAAAAGTAAATGAAATTATTGTAACTATTCAAGCTATTACTGCAAATCCGAAAACTGATAGTAGTTTAGGCAAGGTTGGAATATAATGCTATCTTTAAAAATATTATATACTTAAAGTATTCCAAAAGAGAAAGTGAATAAAGAGTCAAAAAGCAAAAAAAAAATTTAAGGTCTTTTATTTAAAAAAAAACTGTTATACAAAATAATCCACGAAACCCATTACAGACTTATAGACATCTAGAAGCGATGATGTATTACAAGAGGAAATGAGGACTACAGAATATGAATTGTTCACTTAAAATTATAATGTCTGTTTTCTGGCCAGCCATTTTATCCATATTGCATACATTGCTGCTCATATAGCTTACTGTAAGGAGTTATTCATATTATAAGGTGATTTCCTCGTTTTATCGTCCTCCTAGTTTGAGAGCTAAACTTCGTTGCAAACAGGAGCTTCTCCATCTTCAGTATATTCAGGACAAGCGCATGTTCTAGTGGCGTATCCACTAAGTAGACAAATGTAGCGGCAGCCCCCATTTTGTACAGAGCATGGATTATTACCTAAGAAAATAGACCGTAAAGACACGTAATAGTAGAAATGGGACTTGACAGCACTTGAAGTAAACTTAGCTGTACCTCGCTGACACCTTTCTGGGACAGCAACTACACCATATAGTTTGCCACTTCCTCCTAGAGGAGGTTCCAATGGAGCTTGCAGTTGTCCTCCAACCTTACTGACGACTTCTATTTTCCTCCTAAGAAAAAGGATAGAAACCTCTCGTCTGATAAGTAGTCTTTATACAATTTTACCTTCAGTTAGATTAGATTTTTGTTTTTACGATTCCCAGTCTGTCCAATAGAAGTTTTCTCTATTGTTTGTAATCCCAAACGGGTAACTAATTGCAGAAATGATCGTTCTACGACCTTGACCCTGATAGTTGCTGCACTCGATCCTTTTTGCACCTTTTAAAAAAAAAAACGGTAAATAATAATAATAATAGATGGTTAGTACACTTTCCTAAAGGTTATAATCTGGAATTGCTGCACTCTTGTATACCAGCATCTGCCCAACAGAGTTCCTCTCGTTCAAAGTCGATCGTAAGAGAATTAGGAAGTTCCAAATTATTGTTGATCAAAACTGTTCTCACTGTGCCATCCATATTGGAAGATTCAATTTTTGGAGCATCACGATTCCAGTCCGACCAGAAAAGCAAGCTGGGACGTAAAAATCAAAGACATCATTCGGACTGAAGGGAAAAAACAAGATGCTGTTGCATCACAAGAGTCATTCATACCCACGAATGGGATGACTAGCAAGTCCTCTTGGATTGACCAAGTCAGTATCGATCAAAACTTTCCTTTCTCGATTTGGACTATCCAACCGAGCGACTTCAATTGTGTCTTTGACAGAGTCTGTCCAAAATATATTTCGACTGATCCAGTCAACTGTGATACCTTCTGGGGATTCCACATCTAGGAATTGAAAAGTACATTTTTTTTTGTGATTTTATAAAATTACGACTCTTTTCGAAATGGAATTTCAAAGTACGTCAGTTAGCTCGTTACCATCCTTGATAAATACTTCCATGTTTGAGCCATTGTAAGTGGATCGTTTGATGACTTTTCTAGAAACATCGCTCCAATAAATGTGACCGGCAGTACAATCAACGTCTACACCAACTGCTATTTGCAAAGGCTGTATCATAATAGGTCGTCCAAGTTCACCACGTTGTGCTTGCAGTGGCATTCGTACGATGGACATTCCTTGGCTAGCGACTAGAAAACTGCCTTCAAATTTTGGTGCTTCTATTAAAGTGAAATAGTGTGAGTGATAAATGAGCACCAATATATTTTTTTAAAATTATTCATTCGCCCGTCTACTTACCAGTGCAAGTGTATCCATCGCCAGTATAACCAGAATGACACTGACAAACAAATTGATTGAAATTTGCCAATCGGACACAGTCGGCGTTAGGATCACACAATTGTCTATTATTATTGCATAAACGACCTGGCACACAATTGTAGCCATCACCAACGTGCCCCTGAATAAGTGGAAATTAATTATGGATTCATTTCTACTACAAGTATTGAGAAATATCTCTCTACTATTATTTATAGCTCACTTCACGACACTGGCAGTGATATTCCAGAGTTGTTGGATCCTGAACACAGTCAGCATTTGGATCACAGTTGAAGAAGACGTTACAGGCAGTTACTAATTTCTCACAAGTGTAGCCATCTCCGGAATAATCAATATCACATTGACATTCGTAACGTTGAGTGTTTGAATTATGAATACATTTGGCATTTGGATGACAGTTATTCAACTCTTGGCAAGAAGAAGCTTTTGACAGAAGACAAATACTTGGAATCACCACCATCCTGTCATCGTATCATCATCATCATCATCACAGGTGACTCATGGGGCAGGCAAACCTAGGCGACTAATTTCAGAGGTATTTCCTTGCCATGCAGTCTATCAGTCATTTAAGATGTTCATAGTCCTGGGGTTCCCAAACTTCTCTGATTGGTGGGGCCTTTTCTAAATGTTGGCTTTCTCGAGGCGCCTTGTTGCAGAGTCATGGCAATGGGACAAATGCCAAAGGCGTGAGGGACACTTGGACAATTTAGAACTACATGAAATTTAATGGGGAGGGGGGGGGGGGCTGCGGCCTGCCTAGGGCGCCTGAAACTCACGAGCCGGGCCTGACCATCATAAATTTTTCTACATTATTTATCTACTTACAGGAAGATTCAACGCACAATCTGTTTGGAGATTTCTCATAACCAGGGTTGCATACACACTGATATCTGGACGCCACATCGTCATAGAGACACTGAGCATTCGACCCGCAACTATCCTCAGAATCACATTCATCTGTAACACAATTATTTATTATTACCACTATCTCTTGGGTAAGTTTTGTGTCCAACAAATTAACATTTCATAGTTAACCTGCTGGACTGCAGTTGACCCCATCGCCATCGTAGCCATCATCACAAATACAAACATGTTTGTTTTGTTGAGGATCTTCCACACATTTTGCGTGAATTGAGCATATATCTGTTTTGTCACAAGAAATATCTGAAAATAGTTCATTGTATTGTTTATTTGCGATGAACTTGAAACTGTTTTTCGTGATGGAAATATGATCGAGGGACACTAACCTATAGACTTGCAATTATATCCATCTCCTTCATAGCCAGCATTGCACCTACAGAGGTAATTTCCTTCTTCGGGATTGTAATAACAATTAGCATATGGATGACAGTCGTTGATGATGTTACAACTATTCTCCTCTGAGAGACGGAAATGAATTATAAATATTTAATTACATAGATGGATACTATATCTCATAGAAAATATGTATAATTTGTTACCCTGTTTTGCGCAGGTTAGGCCGTCTCCAATAAACCCTAGTTTGCAAACGCAGCTGTAACTTCCACTAGATTCTTGGTAAACGCATTCTGCGTTTATATCACAGTTACTTTCTTTGTCACAGTCATGTCCTGAAGAGGAAAGTAAAATACGTTATCTATTTTGACATTTCCCTCTATGAAGTGGAGCTCTGTGTGATAGGAGGGTCCCAATCAAGTTGAAAGGGAAGTTCTACAGGGCAGTGGTTAGGCCTGCTATGCTCTATGGATCAGAGTGCTGATGGCAGTGAGGAAGAGCCACGTCAATAGAATGCAAGTAGCCCAGATGCGAATGCTGCGGTACAGGAGTGGGGTGTCGAAGGCTGATAGAATTAGGAACGAGTATATTAGAGGTACCCTGGGGGTGAGGAATATCGCGGAAAAGATGAGGGAGAGTAGAGTGAGGTGGTATGGACACGTAATAAAGAAGAGGGAAGGAGGAGCTGGTTAGGTCCCTTTTCAGGATTGCTGGTGGCTGGAATTTTTTAAATTTGTTGGTGTTTTAGGGCCCTTTAACTACAAAGGTCATTAGAGCCCCGTCCACAGCATAGTTCTTATGCAGAGAGTGCAGAGACACTACACTAATGTGACGACTTTTGGTTTTAGCAGTACCCAGTTTTCCCAAGCGGCCAGTACTAGCTGGGGTTGCGCTGCTTAACTTCAGTGATCAGACGAGAACTTGTGTGTCCAACGCAATTCGCCGCTCCCTAATTTGGTTGGAAGCACCCGAGGTAGGGGAAACCGATTGTTGTTGTTTGTTGGTGTTTTAGGGCCCTTCAACTACAAAGGTCATTAGAGTCCCGTCCACAGCATAGTTCTTATGCAGAGACTGCACAGACACTACACTAATGTGACGACTTTTGGGTATTAGCAGTAACCAGTTTTCCCAAGCGGCCACCCATGTCAGTATTAGCTGGGGTTGCGCTGCTTAACTTCAGTGATCAGACGAGAACTGGTGTGTCCAACGCAATTCGCCGCTCCCTGATTTGGTTGGAAGCACCCGAGGTAGGGGAAACCGATTGTTGTTGTTTTAGGGCCCTTCAACTACAAAGGTCATTAGAGTCCCGTCCACAGCATAGTTCTTATGCAGAGACTGCCCAGACACTACACTGATGCGACGATTTTTGGGTTTTAGCAGTACCCAGTTTTTCCAAGCGGCCAGTACTAGCTGGGGTTGCGCTGCTTAACTTCTGGGATCAGACGAGAACTGGTGTGTCCAACGCAATTCGCCGCTCCTAGGGGAAACCGAAGCAGACGTGGGTGCATGTTGTTCGTAAGGATAAGGTAGTGTGTGGGGTGGACGGGGACCTAGTGACAGGTAGACGGGAGTGGAGGGGTAGAACCTGCAGACCTGTGCGTGTGTGTTTCCGTCTTTGAAATTCACTTACTCTTGCTAAATATTATTTCATAAATTTGTAAAAAATATAATTTACTCTCGGTACCTGGAGGGGTGGCTAACACACATTTCTGGTCGACACTGCGTTGATAATTTGGCAGACATTGACATTCAAGTTCATTTGATGGGCCCATTGTTACACAAACTGCATTCTCGCCACAATTTAGATCCTCACAAGTCTGAATCTCTATCATGAAAAAAAAAACAGACCAAATTTTTACAATTAACATGTTTTGATTGATTATCCCCACTTCCAAATGATCTCTGTTAATTTACTCCTTACTTTGACACCGAGTTCCATCTCCAACGTAGCCTGGAAGACAAGAACATTGAAAAGATCCTAGTTGATTAATACAAGATGCAAAATTATGGCAGTTATCTCGACCAGTTGAACACTCGTTAATATCTGCCAATGAAGAGATCAGTGAATGAAACTATTTCTAGTCCACAGGCCAAATAAAGACAGGGGCAACTCTTACCTATGCATACTGGATTGGATCCAGTATCATCTGCGTAATAAAATTCATAACCCGGATTGCAAATGCACCTGAATGAATCGCCTTCCACAATACAAGAACTGTTAAGTCCACACGTCTTTCGACCTTCCTTACAGGGATCCTCGCCTCAAAACAATAATTTTTGGGGGGATTGATTAGCATCATTTCTAACAACAAGAGTTGTTAGCACCAAGGTTCTTACCACCAAGAGTTGCGATTTTATTAGTACTGGTATATCTGACAATTTGCTCTCTTGAATCGTATGTGTAGAAAGTTCTTGTGACACTCAGTCTTGCAGTGTCCAGGTCGTTGTCTCGAGGTGCGTGTGGACATTCATCAAAAGTAATGATCTGGTCAATTTTAAAAGACGTTTCAAGGTTGCTTGGTTGTTTATCTAAGTGATACGAGTGTGTCGATTGAGATCTAATCATTCCTGAAATGAAAAATATTTGTTAATGGTTGGGGATTAAGCCAAACAGGACGAACCCTTAAGAGGCTGCTCGCAGGAGATGAAGAGGTAGGAGGAGTAGAGGACAGTGGGCTTGCAGTGATGTCACGAGAACTGGTGTGTCCAACGCAACTTGGCT